>UELX01000086.1:0-141088 GCA_900480035.1 Eupelmus urozonus | reverse complement strand
CGACGTATATTATAGCGGTAGCGCCAGTGATCGCTTCGCCTACTTGCCATCAAGGCGCTGCCGCGCCTTTTAATCAGAATTGTGAAAAAATGAAAGGTGTCAGATTTTACAATATTAAATTTAGTATTGATCAACTAATTACCAAACTCATCTGGCTTACTGAATCTTGTTCTCTTTCATCAGTTTTATAATTTAGTAATAATAAGTTAAATTAAATGAAGCTACTTCAATGAATCATATTCAAAATAACGTATGATTTCAGATATTTCAAACAATTTTGATATTGTTTCATTATAACGATTAGTAAATAATTTTCATTATCGTATTATCAGCAGCCATTTGATGAAGGGTATATACAATTACGTATAGTAAACATGTTGATTCCATCATATTATAAACCTCTTTATTTTTATTTATTTTATAAAACTTTTAAAATTTCGTTTAACTCCAACAATATTAAATAAAGTATTTTCCCTCTCTTATCCTTATCTAATAAAAACGTCTTAGCGAACGGTCTACGCGAAAACGTCATTTCGACCGTAACTTTCTAGAGACAAAAACGAGGGCCTGGCAAGTGAAGACGCAGACTTCATTCCACCTCTGTCACATTCCATTTCAATGCTCTCTCTTCCTCTCCCTTCCTCCCTTTCTCGTTCTATACCTACAATATTTTCGCATCCAGGGTCCGAGCTGCATCTCCGCTCTATTCTTTCAAACTTTATTCAAAGAGCCTTCGTCTCCCTCTCTTCGTTTCCTCCCTTTCCGTTTGCCACTGCCTATGACAGGCCGCGAGCCATCGTCACCCGGCTATCTCAGCGCTCTCTCTTTTTTCTCATCTACGGGGCAAAAAAATCTTTTTTCATCCGAATAAGCTCGAAGTACGCGATGAGTTGGCCTTTTTTTAACATTTGCGCTTACGTCGGCGTCTCTCGATTAGAAACGGTTGACATGAAATTTCAAAGTATTTCGAATTTGCTACTTATTGTTTTGACGCAGTGATGATATTGAGAGGTGCTTGTGCGTTCAGGTGTGATATGATTGATTTAATACTGTGTGAGAATTCGACCAGCTGTTGTGTTTCCATAATTGTTTATATCACGTTTATTTTCATGATTTTATTATATTGCGCCTCTTCACATTCATCATTTCATAAAATAACTCTAAAGTCTGAATCATTTGAGATAAAATATACAAAGTGGAAAAGAGCTTGAAGAGTAAAATCTTAAAAATTTCCATTTCTTCAACGGTAAAATCATACTTAAATCCTCTTTACTAAAAACCGAAAGCTTCCTTTCATTAAAAAAATAAAAAAGAAAAAAAACACTTGAAATACCATCTCTCAGCAAGAACGTCATTAAAAACTCAAAAATATCCAGGCAAACGCCCTTCCTTTGCGTCTCGGCTTGACGCCCAAATGAACAGGCATCCCTTGCGCCCTGAACTTCGCGTCCCCATTCGGCTGGCTCGCACTTCGCATGCTCCTCCCGCCTTGCTGTATATCTGTATTTAAGCGCCCCGGGGCGCAGTCGTCGCAGCGAAAATCTCGGCGTATATAACCCGTCGGTGGACTCGGCGTCAGCTACAGCGCGCATCCCAGTGTAAGCGCGGCCACGCTCAAAGGGTTGCGCGCTCACGGATTGCGGTCTAGTTTTGCGGTGAGCGCGCTGTATCCGAGCTCCCGGATATCTCTAGCTCCGCGCTGTATGAACTTCGCGACTGACCGCGCGACTTCGAGCTTCTGTGCAGAGGTCCTTTTTCGCCAGGGGCTAGAGTGAAAGAGATGGGGTGGGAGAGAGAGGGAGCTTTAGCAGTGGCTTGCGTTGGGGAAGTCTGAGAAAGGGACAAAAAGTATAACGCGCTTGCGCGAACGAACGCTCGGGAGTTTTTTTGAATATTCGACGTGGCTTTTTTGTGGTGAAAATTACGCGGGCTTGAGCTTTGGAGGGCGCTTTCGGGGATCTCGGGATAGTTTCATCTAAATTGGTTTTTTAAATCCGAGCTCATTTTTAATACAGTTGGAATTTCAAAAAAATTGAATTTAAATTTCTGTTTAACTCAAATTTAGATAATAAAAATATACGTATTTCTTCTAACAAAAATATCATAAAACCACACTCGTTAAATATTAAAACTATCTTTTTCCACCGATAAAATAGAATCCCGATCCTCTAACAAGAAACAAGCTTAAAACCCCTCCCAGGAAACGAGCGCTTTGCCGGTAACAAATTAATTTCTACTCCGCGACGAATTAGCGCTCGCTCTTCCTGCCTCCCCTCGCAAAAAAATCCGCAGCCTCGAAAAAGCAAAATTCCAGCCATCTCTCCCTCGCTCGTATTGTTAATTATTACCCCGCGAGCAGCGGCACGTCGGCGCGCGTAAAAAGCGACCTCTTTATTTTTTCATACCCGCGAGCTATGCCACCGCGCGCGCACATTGATTTAGAGCCGCGGGAGGACAGTAAATTTTCTAGTCGCGCGCACAGTGTACGGCTACTCCTCCTCGCGCCGCCAAACCCCTAAACAGCTGAGTATGATTCATGACGTGCGTGCTGCTCGCGCGAAATTTCCTATCCGCGGCACGGGAGAGACGAGCGCGCGCTGGCTTTTGGAAATGATAAATAATAAAATAAGAGGGAATTTTGGAATAACGTTGAGGTAGGCGTGATTTTTTTTTAGAGGGTAGGATATGCCTGGATGGCGTTTGGTATTCAGGAGTGAGTTAATGAAATGTGTCCGTTGGATCTTGATGGACGAGGAGGATTTGGTAATTGAATTAAAAGTTCAGCGGATCCGCGGCGGCGGAGTTAATGCGCAGACTGAGCGGAGGAAAAATGAAGGGATAGAGTGCCGGAGTTATTCGAGATGGGGGAAATATGGATGGGGGGATAAATCAGGAAAGTGCAATTTATTAAAGCTATGAATTTTAGAGGTTATACTGGGATTAATGATTCTAGTATAATTCTAATAAAAAAATAATAAATTGTAATAATTAATCCTACTTCAACGTCAGCCATTCCAGTTTAAAACCGAAATCACGAGAACTTTGAAAGCCAAACGACGCGTGCTCGAATCTTGACTGGAAAATGAACAAATCGGGCGTCCGCATCAGCCGGCCGTGCAGCGGAATTTTCCGTTCACTTCACAGACTAATAATCCTCGGACCGAATCAATCGTCCCTCTCTTGCCACTCCCCTGCCATCGCCAATTATCCAATACACAATCGAATCGCGCCTGGATTCCATCGATTAGCTCGCGCTTGGACTCGGCAAGTATCGAAGCGTGAAACGCGAAACGGAAGAGAGCGAGAACGAAACAAGTCGTCCGGCTGCGTTTGTCGCTGTATCCCCGGGCTTTGTCGTTCGCACGCGCGCAGCTCTGTATGCATATAACGGGGCGTGAGTGTATGCATGCGCTTTTGGCGGTTCGGCATGGATGGGATGAGTATATAAATGAAATCTGTGATGTTTGGCTCTGCAGGAGGCTGTGTTTATAATGCGCTGCTTTAATGATTCAAGTCCAGGCCTGAGGAAATTGGGTCGTGTTTTGGGGATGATTTAAGTGTTGAAAGAAGGCTGTTGTAATAATTAAGAAGAAACTATATGTTTAAGAGATAAGTGAAATAAACATCAAAAGTTGATGTGAACGAGAAAGTAAAAGTATTAGCTTTAATTTAAGAAGAACAAAATAAAGGTTGAATTAAAAAAATTGAATCGATAATAGAACGACATAGTACAATAGTAATCACATTTTATTGAGAGGTCAAGTACGATCGTCCATTTTGAATTTGAGCAACACTTGACATAAATAATTAGCAAATTGAATCAAAACTTTGAGTTGTTACCCCAATTTATTTCAAACACGAATAGCCCTGATAAAATATTTTGATTACTGCCTGTTATTATTAGGTCTTTTTTTACTCCAGTCCTCATATTGGTTATTTGAACTGTTCAGAAAAAAAGTAATCATTCAATAATTGTTTCGATAGCAATGCCAACGTAAATGAAAGTGTGACCTAAATATAGCACGTTCACTTTTCCAAACAATTCCCATATCCCACGAAAACCATGAAGCCCCGGGCCAATTTCTCCGGGACAACGCGATTATCTCGACAATTTCAAAATCAATTCAATACCTATGTAATCCGGTCTCCTGCTCGAAATAGCTGGGAGGCGAACTTCCCATCTTCGACGTTTCCAATTTCAAGCAAAAGCCTTTGCCTTTGCGAAATTACAAGACATTTCAAGAGTGACGTCGTCGCAACGTGCACACGTACCCAGCGATTTCTGCTCTCCTCGAGTGTTGTGTCAAGTGGACACGTCGCACAGCTGGATGCGTGACGACAGTTGAGAATCTTTGCAGCTTAATAACAACCTCGTCACAACTGGCTGCTTTTTGTACGCGCTCAGCACTTAGCTGTCTCTTGAGAAGTTGTTGCTGAGAATATTTTAAGACGACGTGCGTATAATGAATTAATACAAAATAGATGGAAAATTACTGTTATTTTAAAAGTCTTGAAGATTAGAATTTTATTATCTTTTTCATCACAATTTATTTAATAAACAAAAGTATTGTTAGAATTTTCAGTAACTGTTTATATGTATATAGTTATGAGGTTGAAAGGAAAATTTCAATTTATTTTTGATACGTAAAGTAGCACATGAAAACATACATACCGCTTGTTTGAATAAACTTATGCAAGCAGAGGAATAAATAAACACTTACACAGTGCACACTGAAACTGAGTTTGCACCTTGTGTCTGTGGAAAGATAGAACAGCGAGAGAAACCACAGAACCAAGAAGAGAGGATTTCAAAGATGCACGGGTTCTATTTCGAATATTCTGCATTTATTTCAGATAACAAAATTTAATATCCTGGAAAAGACTAAAACTAAAAAAAAAAATATGTGCCTTATTGCTCTTAATGAATTCTTTGATTATTAAAATGATAATTTGAAATTAGTTTCTTAATATGTTATGAGATTAATTTTCATAATTCGTATTTTTATTGATAACATTCAGTAAATTAATGTAGTAATGTTATCAAGAATCATTTAATTTTTATGTGGAACATGTTTACAATTAACAATTTTCAGAAACTATGTAACGAAAAAAATACCTAAAACTATTTTGTTTTACGTGAAACTTTGTAAGTTTTAAATAAGTATATCTTGAAAGTATTCCTAAGAAATGCACCAAATCTTTGAGAAGTTGTTTTTACTAATATTTTTATAATGAATTTTATTTTTTGAATGCACATATAGTTAAATTTGAAAAAAGAATTGTTGACATTTAATCTACTTTATGATCATAAAAAATGCATGGTTTTATAATTACTTTTCATGTGATTTAAAATTCAAATATATAAAATAAAATTAGAATCCAATTACAATAGAACCATTAATTCATTTTGCAATCGGATTATCGAATTTAATATATATAATAGGGGAGCCATTGTAAATTCAAAAAATTAACATTAACAAAATTTTAATTAAAAATTTCAATTCAAAAATACTCATCAGATTAAATTTCGTATAATTATTCAAGCTCACACAATTATCCCAAATGAAGTATTTTCATTTATGCCTTTTGACGACCTTCCACGAGAGCACTAAAACTGCATAAATAAACGTGAATACGGAAATCTAATAAAAACATTTTCCAAACAATCATTAAAATCAACAAAACGCTCGACTCGCCAGCCTCGCTCCTCAATAAAACGCCGTATGCCGACCGGACCCTCCCACGCATATCTCATCGGCTTAATCAAGCGGTCGCGTCCACGCGCGCAGGAGATCAAGTGGAACAATTATTTATCATTAACATTTCAGTCGCGCGGCGCTCTCAAGTTTGCCGGGAGGGCCGCGAGGGACACGACACTAGAGTTGCTCTTGCCGATCCAATTTCCAGCTGGCTGAAAGCCCGAAGGCGCTCACGTTCCTCTTAGCGAATATGCAGGTAGCCTAGGCGGGTGTAGGCGTGCAACACTTTGAACAAGTGGTAGCAGAGGAGCTGGATGAAAGATTGCTGATGCGTGGCAGTACGCTAGGCTGGATACGTTTGTCGATCAGTAGTGCGAAATGCTGGAATAGAAAATTTATTAGACAGGCCAGGTTATTGAAATTTTATTAGTCTCTTTTTGGGTTGTTGGAAGGAATAAATTGATTAGTGATTAATAGTTTTACCACTCAAGACGTATGGCTTTATGATCTAATAGTTGTTGTATAGAAGGTGGTTGTGGATTACAGTGTTGAAACTTGAATGGTGATTTATTATTTTAGATCTTATATAAAAGTATAGTGGCTAAAAGTTGAAAAATAATTTTACGTAATTTTAAAAGTATACGTGAAATAACTATAGGTGATTTAAAAGTATTTTTAATCCATTAGCACTTCATATAAAATAGATAATATATTTACTTGAAAAAACATCTATTTCAATAATGATTAATGAAATTAATTGGCGTTTTGATAAAGGTTAACCGAGCTACTCGGTCAGTCGACAAGGTTAGCAACGCTGAGGCTCCATTACCTCTTTGATGGATCGCTGTACGAGAACGCTAAACTTGGACAATTATTTTCGATCCTTAAAGATTGTACGAAAAATACTTTGAATATATGCTTTTGATGTTCGAATCAGAGAATAAATTAGTTTCGAAAGAATCTAATTGACTGTAAGTTATATATTTAAGAATTTGTTTAAATAGTATAAAACACAAACTATAACTATAACTATACTATCTAATAATAGCCAGATTCTTCAATTAATATTATCTAGTTTATATCTATCAATACGTCTGGTCATAGTTGCAGAACATTATCTGTTTTATAATTTTCTTTACATATATAATAGATCGACATCTGTACTTTCGTGAATTATCACAGCGATCGATCTCTTTTGCATTCCAATTGAATCTACCAAATTCTGCAATTTTTGCAATCCTAACTGCACATTTTTTGTGCTAACATTATTGAATTCAGTGAACAACAGCAGTAAAAAGTTAAAACCATAAATATAAAAAAGCAATTTCTCTTTTAAATATTTATGCAAAATTAGAGGGGAAGCCAAAAGACTTACAAAACATTCTTTACAACATTTCAGGATAGTTATTAAAGTGTTTGTATCTTACTAAAAATTCATCCTTTGCGAATATCAAGTCACTAGCTTACAGAAACTTATAATTTAAACATGAAAAAAAATCCAGCACAATTTTTTCCAAAGAACAGAGACACGAACACACCCAAGCTCGTATCTAAATTTCAAATCGACACGATTTTTATATCTCCCCCCGCGCGTGCGAAAAACCATGCAGCAGCGCGCGGCTTTCATATTTTTCCGAGCGAACGCGCGTAAACGCAGGGCAACGCGCCTGCGGAGCGGAAAAAGAAGCCCGATAAATCACGGTCAGCGGGCTTTGGGATTGCACTCATCGGCAGGTGCCGCGCTCCGCGGCTGACGTTTAAACGGCGCCCGAAGCTCCCCGATGCGCCGGAGGCCGCGCGCGCGCGCGCGGTTAATGACAACGCAGCGTGTGTGCAAGCTCATGGAGCATAAATTCCGGCCGTACGCGTGGTTTGTGTGTATACGCGGGGCGCTCTCGGCCTGGGATTAAATAACTTGACCCATTGGCGACACATCATGCTGGCGCGCATCTCCCGCGGGACTCTCTGGACAACTTCGTTTGCGCGCCGGCAAGTTTCGAGGCAGCGCCGGGTGTATAAATAGTAATTAACGGCACAATTAATCGGTTCTCGGAGCGCGCGAGTGCCGGAGTGAGAGAGGCTATCTGTGTCGCGCGGCCGGGAGTGCATTGGGCTCTTTAATATTGAAGCGATATTTAATGTGTGTTGCGGAGTGTATACAGGCATAGTGGAAAGGTTGCGAGGCGCTGGCGATGCTGCGGTCGTGCAAATATGTATGGCCAGGGGACGCGAGGCGGCCGGACTGTTTGGTTAGGCGAGTGGACGCTGTTCGGGGGGATTTGATGGCTTTATTTTTAAGGGGTTATTTGTAGCTGGAGATTGGGGATTTTGATGATTTCGAGAAATTTTGAATATTAGCTGGAGTTTGCGAAAACCTGGTCTTTGCTGCAGGCTTGTGAACACGTTAATTAAAAAATACTTCATTTTTTTTAAATTAAAGGAAAAAATTCATGGAATTGTCTGTACTTATTATATATTATTGTTACGGCTTCAAAATTAATTAGAAATTAAAAACCGTTGCCACTGCATATTGTCCCGTAACTTCCTGAAAATTAGTTTATTATTTTCATCAGTATAGTATATCATCATTTTCATTTGTAATCTGTAGCTCAAATATAAAATATGTTTAACAAAATAAATTTTATACATACAGACATACATATACGCACGTATTCATTCGTAATACATTTCCTACAAGTACATGAGTCGAACCTTCACTTATTTTTCTATCAATAAGCTTCTTCTTTGAGGAAGCAATAATGACAATAGTACGTTAACATATAGCGATTTTTCAATTTCATTAATTAATATAGAGGACTATATCAATTTATTAACCAAATACTTCCAAGTCCTTTTCCTTTCGGAAACGCCAGTTAGCTTTCTGATTAAACATGGCAAAGCCATGTACATTAGGGGAATATTCCAATTGGGTTCCAACATATACCTTGAGATTCCCATCTCAGAAGTACTTGTATATATACACAACGGAGGACCTAAGCCATATAACCATCTGGATTTGCTTGTTCCAGAGGTATATATACAAGCGTTTTAATTAACTATGATTGGCTATCTAGCGGAGCAACAGACCGGAGGCGAATCCATAACGGCCAAGACAAAATCTCACGGGCGTCGACTGATCATAGCGAATATTGAATGGATTCTGTAACCTCAGAACTAATATCAGCTGCATTATCAATATAATAGTTCTTGTCTGTGGCCTCAGCATGATTAGACCCATGACATCTTCAGAACTGATTACCCAGCCACAAAGAACGAATCGTAATTCACTACTTTCAATCCACCGAGCTTCCATCAATCATTCTATCAAAAATGCTTGATCATACATCAGTCCAACAGAAAAAAGCGTCGTTACTCTTGAAATCCAAGAAAACCAAATTACCATTTACCCACAGCACTCCGGCAAACGTCAACCGCGAACAGCACTACATCTCGCTCGAATAACATCTCCATATCGACTCCTGCGCGCTAATGCACGCGTTCGATATCCGCGCCCATCAGCGCGAGCACGCAAGACGGATGTCTCCATATATACCGCGCGCGCGCGGTACGTATACGCGACTTCGCGGCCATATCTCACGTGCTCTGCTCCGGGGGGCTGTAGAGGGCGGCTCGGGGAATCAACTTTGTCAAGCCCGATGAATTCAAAGCACTCGAGACGTCCGCAATATCTCGTATAACGTAATATCCTCGGCTCGCTCCAGCCGCGGTTCGGATACATCTGTCTTGCTAGGCGTGCCGAGCGCGGGATGCAGATGCCGCGCGACGACGTGCCTTTCTCAATTTTCCCCGGCTACGGCTTTGCGCCGGTAGTCTAGGGAAAAAAGCGTTGGCGGGCTTTTTGGAGAGGAAAATTGATTGGTGCTGTGAATGCTGAAAGTCGGGTGGACGGTGACGTTGGAAGGAGTGGAGCTAGTCGTGGATTTAATTAACGATGAAGCCTGTTCGTAAAGGTTCTTTTTTAATATTAATTACTGTAGCGATTGATTACGGTCATTTAAATGAATTTCATATTTTTCTCGGAAATTAAAATTGAAACTTTAGAATAATATACATATAGAATATTTCATTCATATTTGTGCGAGAAAACATTTTACTCTCCGAACTCCACTTTGTCCCGAGGCGTCGACGTGCCCGTCGTGCTCCGTCAACGCTCGCGCGGCTTCCTCTGTGTCTCATTCAAGCTGCGTGCAGCGAGGACGTCGAGGCCTTTGCATTAGTGCGTCGGCCCACGCTGTCAACGTCCTAGTCCTCGAGATTGTAATTATCCTTAATTAATTGAGCAAAGGGAGTGCTATTGCAAGAGAACGCTAGAAGCCGGCGTTGCGCGCTTTCCTTGACAAAGCCCTACGTGCACTTGTGAGTGTGGTTGTGTGTGTGCGTGTGTGTTTGTATATAATATAATATATATGTATGTGTGTGCGCGCGTATGTGTGTCTGTATATCCTCCACTTGATCGAGCCTCTATGAGTCTTTCACAGTAGTGTTGGCTTTATATGCATAAAGTTTGTCTTGCTTGCTCCTTCTTTGACAGAGCTTTTCTACGGTATTAATACGTTCTGGTTTTCTGAAGTCAAAAGACCGAGGTTAAAGGGACGCGTTTGACGTGAATTAAGTTTGGTCGAGAAGATTTCGCGAGTTTGAGGGTCCTGATTAATCTTTGAATCTCATGAAATGAGAGCAGATTTTGTGATTCATCATTGAAAATCAAGAATGTAAGTTTTCTACTACTATTTTTCAAGCGTGTTTTAGCTGAATAATAAGGTTTATATAAATTATCATCTTGTACTAGATAAAAAGAAAACAAACTAAAACTTTAATTTTTCGATTTCTAACTCAAAAACTTCTGGCTCATTCACGGCAACCACATACCCTGAAGAGACAGCGACAAGCCGATCTGAGCATCTAAGGCGCTACTACTTATACTAACATCTCCTTGCAATATGGGAAGGGTCTATGCCAAGGACCTTCGGGATATTTTTTCCTTCGAACCAACGCGCGCACAATTCCATTACTCGCTTTCTGCGCGCTTTCGAGCGCACGCTAATTTTAAGCCGATTTATACGAGGACGCCCGACAAAGGGAATCTCGAACGCAAGCTTTTTTTTGCCTTGTCGCCGGCGTTGGGTGAAGGCTGGCTCTTTGATGTTTTCCATTTAGCGAGAAGGGTATTTCGCTCGGAAGGTATTTTAAAAGGGTCCGATCTTTTCCATTCATTGAGGCATCGGTGTACTGAAAAAATGAAGATATGAAAGGACATGATTATTACCCTTCTCTTAACTTATGATAACAAGTGTTTAGTAATGGTTTCCAACTCTTTGACAAATACTTTTCATCAACTCCTTCCCGCTCGAGGCTTTGACGCTGCGCGCTAACTAATAAAGTCTGAGTAAAATTGGCTCGGATATTTTCATTACTCCAGCAACCAGAAATAATTAACTACTTTAATAGGTTTCGGGCAATCGTTATATATTTCAGTTTATTAAATTAACAAGTTAACTTTTATCATGACCTTTTTTACATATTTTCAAATTTTAAGCTCAAATACCGCGTATACGACTCGCTTCACTCTCTTAGACCGAAAAACAATCATTAGTTATCGAAACCATGCTACTACTTTTCAAAAGCATATCGTGGCACTGTACAGTCAATGTTATTTAATTACCTCCCTGTATTTACTTTATAATAATTCTAATTTCATTTCCTGGAAGGATGTCCCGTTAAAAAGCCTTTTGAAGAAAAAATTTCGATGACCAGTGATAGCTGTTCTAGGTATCGGAGAAATACGTCCCGCATGAGATTAGATTAGATTTCCTAATGGTAACAACACACCTCGTCCTATAACACTGCCATAGAATTCAAAAAGGTTATAACTTTGGTGGGACTGCTTTTTAAACGATTGATCATGAATGTGAACCACCTATGCTTAACCGACGCCTATTTTTTGAAAAAGATAAGTTACTTAAATTCTGTTCTAACAAGTCTTCCTATTTATCTAGAGCTAATAAGACTGGATCATTACATGTTGATGATTTTCTGGAAGCTTGGTCAGAGTTTTGCTCGATTATAATAAATTACAGTGAAGTCAAAATAGTTTCTTCCAATTTAACCCGTCAAGTCGAGTCGCAAATCTATCCAATCTCAGATATCTATCTGCGTAGTGGTAAGGCTAAAAAATATAACTTAACTTAAAGCTTATAATAGATAAAGTTTTCAGTAATTATTCTTTTCTATACCTCAGGTAAGAAATTAATTTAAGTGGGCATCATAGAGATAAATATAGATGGCCATCGCCTAGAACACCGAAGAGAATAGCAAGAGCAAAAGTTTAGGACATCGGTACAAGTAGGCCTCGTGTGTAAAACAGCATAACCAATCTGAACGCTAAGCAGCTACTGCATTTGCACGCTCACGTAACTGTTTGCTCTGCAGTCTACTCCGTAAGTCACTTGGCGCGAGAGCGACAGGCGTGCGTTTTCGGCGCGACAAATATTTACGCACCCGCGACGAGAGCGCAAGCGTCTCTTGCTAAAGGGCAAATAGCACGTAAACGAATACGTGAGCTACTTGTAATATGTAGACGAAAAGAGAGGTGAACTACGCAACGGGGAAAGTCCTTTTTGTATGCGTAATAGGGGGTATAATAGCGGTGCGTTGATGGACTGGCAAAGAGACTGCGTAATGCGATGTAGCCACGGATAGTTAGAAGATTAAGGAAGTTTTCTTCACCGATCGATGATGTTTGCTGTCGTTGCGTAGAGAAGATTACATAGAAGTTCATCGATTTTAACTGTTTTTGGATCTCGTTGTTTTTTACTTAAAATAAATAATTTGAAAATCAGTTATTATTTCACAGAAGTAAACAAGTTTAATTTAAATTTATCTACAATAATATTCTAAAATTATAATCATTTATATCAACACAATAATTTTAACAAGAGTAAAAATATCTAGAAGAAAAAGTACTAAAGCTCGCTTGCAATCTACTAATAAAAACTTTCGACCAAAAAGGTACAGACAAGAGACAAACAATGCCCGCGCAATTACGAAATTCTCTCAACATTGCGGATTTCGAGCCAGCATATACACGTGCGTGCCTGATACGCACTGCAGTTGGAATGTTTCGCCCGAAAAATCTCGAGACGTGTGCGAATGACGCAAAGTAAAAAAAAAAAAAATAGGAAGAGAGCGACGTAAGAGAGAGAAAGAGAAATAAGCGTGCTTCCTGTGGTGAAGAAGGGGCGAGGATATTGCGAGCGGGGGGAAAAGCGAAATGGAATTTTCTTTGAGAGCACAGAGGGGGGCGGTGGAATTTTCTCGTACTGGTCGCATTGTCTTTGAAACTTGCCGTGCTGCTCTCTCTCTCTCTCTCTCTCTCTCTCTCTCGTTTTATCTTTAATCTGCTTTTCTTGCTTTCTTTTTCAACCGGCGCTTCTTTTATCTCTGCCCTTCCCTTATTTCGTTCTTACGTCTGCTCTCGAGGCAAAATGTATCGCTCGATATCGAAGCGTATACACTGTGTAACGGCTTAGCCTTGCTAGAGACTGCAAAATTCATATTGCTGTTAAACATGTATTTTTTGCAATGTTGTGAATGTAGAGGGCGGATTGAAAATTCTTTTTCGTTCCTTTTTCACAGATATTTTGGTAGATGATATACTGTGTTAAAGGTAATTTATACCAAGATGAAAAAATTATAGGAGATGAAAAAAGGCTACTGTTGATCCGATGGGCCTATACATCGAGAAAATTTTAAACGCAATTGGTAGCCGAATAAAAAGCTTCATCTCGTTTCAGCGCGACTGAACCTCTTCCCGTTGGAATCTCCATTCCGTTTCCTGGAGCATATCGACGATCTAATTGAGATTTCAGGAAAGTCCTCCCGTGCTTTTATGCTTCCTTACACTGAGCTCGTCCCACACACTTTTTTAAAGCTTCGTCATTTCATTGATAAGACCTTTTCTAAAGTTTTATGCTTATTTAAACTGAAATATCTAATTTACTTCATGCAGATTGAATTATTGTCTTAATTTTTTATTTTAGTACTACGAAAAGATATAAGTTAGAATTACATTTTTTAGTAAAATTTCGCACGTACTTTTCACACTACTGTTAACAAACTTATACTAGCAAAGTTAAATGTATTTGCTAAACAGAACTTGGTCATTTTTTTAAGAATTCCCACGTTAGCCAAATTTAAAAAAACTTTGCCTTTCAAACTTTTCTAATAACGAAAGAAGAAATAGATTTGAACGATCGAACGGTAATGAGGAAAGAAACAACAGTAAGAAAAGTAACAAGCCGTGTAACAAGGAAAGGCGAAAAAGTTAAGGAAGCATGGGCTGGGTTAACTAGAGCTAATTGATAAACAAGGCATAGCCTAAATTCGAGAGCCGTGAGCACTGCTTGAAATTGTTTCGAGTTCCACGAGTTTGGGTTAACGAGAAAACAAGTTTTTGTTTTGCATGCCTGCAGAAACTTATACACTTACTTTACTTAATCGCATTTGCAATTAAAGTTTTACATCTCTTTCTTCGGAAAAAAGCAATTAATAATCGATAAAAACAATATTTCTATGTAATAAAACAAAAATGCCAATAAAAACAAAATGTTACAATTTATTAAAAGAATTATTAGTAATTACTTGATTGGTTTACTGATACCGTTTTAATGCTACGTAATAAAAATATTTATTAATTAAACAATTAAAGTGCTTTAAAACACAAATAAATTATCAGTACCTCGCAAAATTTAACATTGCACATTCAAAATTTAAATTAAAATCTTATCATTGCATTAACCTCGATGCACTCGCACAAAAATCATAATCGATAATCAAGCATACATAACAAATAAACAATCCCAAGCTGGCCATTCGCTAAAGCAACAATTTAAGCGCATAAGTAGAGAATTATATTCAGCGCGAAGTGCCCGACGAAAAACGCGAACGCGCCAACACGTAAAACCATTTTAGGGTTGCGTGTACACAGAGCAGACCTTCCCTCTCTCTTTCTCTCACTCGATGTGTCATCGATTCGAAACGACCAATGCGTCGCCTGGAGCGCATTGTGCTTGCGTCCGCGCTCGCTTGCGGTTTTTTGACGGCACTCGTAACGGCCTGCACGTGCGTGTGTGCAAGCGCGATGTATGATGGCCGGGCGACGCGCCTCTTTTACGCGCGCGGGCATACAAATTTTTGGATTTGCGCCTGGCCGAATTGTGTGTGTGCAGAGACGTGCATTGAATCGTGTTTATACCCCCTGCGCGCGAGTCTGAACGGTATGACTAATGAGCGCGGGGTATGAGTATTAGTGCGTGAAATTCGATGGGTCCAGTGAATTGATGGGCACGATTCTTGTTGACTTAAACCTTCTGTTAGCTGTGAAAAACATGGGAATTTAATTTATTATTGATATTTAATATCGATTATCTTTAGTCTTTTCGTTTTTTGTTCTTTTTACTTTATGTTGGAGAAACAAAACTTGCACGAACTACTTTTCCTCGTCTCTTCTTTGTCTATTGCGCTCTTGGAGAGATGCTTTAAACGGGCATGCTTTGCAAACGGACAGTTGCTGTATATACGTAGCTTGTGCAAGCATGAGCTTTGAGGCGCGACAACCGAATGTTTAAAAAGACATGAGTTTGATAATACAAAGGCCTTTTTTTCTCTAATGCAAGAAACTAGAAATTTAGGCTGGGCAGTTGAGTGAGATTTGCTGAACAATACAAAATAGTATATGAAATAGGCCTTTTAATAATCTATCAAGGTCTCATTATTGATTTATTTTATAATAGTTATTCAAGCTTTCGTTAGGATTTAAATTTCTATTGCGAACAATGTTAAACAAATTTGGGCCAATTATTAAAGAACTTGTATTTATTAGAAAATATAATATTTCTGTGGATGTTTTGTGCTCATCTTTGTTGTATAAAATATTTCTTGGTATTCCATAATTAGCAATAATTGTGATGTAATAGCTAACGTCCAACGAATAATATTTTAATGAACATTACTTAACAAGAAACCAAATATTCTATCTTTGTCTAATTTTAGTATTCTAAACTTTTCTCTTGAACAAATTAATCGATTTATTTCGAATTTTGAAAAAAAGAAATGAAGGTGAAGCAAATGAGCTTAAGAATGTCTCTATTAATGATGAAAAGATTGAATTTTTAGTCCACCACTCGCGCTCCCCAATGGAATAAAAAGTAATAGCTTCAGAATTGCATAATTCAATCGAAAACCACTCCGCAGTCTATCGGCTCCCATGAAAATATAATAAATGCATTTGACACAAGAAATTTTTCCAACGAAATCTTATTAAAGCCCGCGACGTACATCGCAGCGCGCGCGCAAAGCTGCCTCGGCATTCTCCTCTCTCGGCTCCTTATCAGTCCTGCGTTGTCTGTCCGCGCGCGTTTCGCTTTCACCGTTTTATTTCGCGAGCGCGCGCGCACAATCCGTCATAAAAATGGCGGATGACAGCGCCGCGCTTCGCAAGTTTACAAGGGAATTGTTTCTTGAAACCGAAGAGAAAGAGGAAAAGAGAGAGAGAGAGAGAGCTGGAGGCGCTGTGCGATTCAATATTGTTTTCTTACCGCTCGTAAAGCTTCCGCCTCGTTAAAGGAGGATCAGAGCTGCAGCGCCGCGTCCTCGTCTCTCTTTTGCACCCGCACCACTGCGTAAAGCTGGCGCGCGAATCGACCAAAAAAAGTGGAAATGGCGCAGTAGAGGATTGGTTTTAGATGTAATTGGATGTTTAATTTTCATAGGAATCGTCGACTTTCAAGGGATTGTTAAGGAGCAATTATTATAGTGACGTTTGTTAATTGTTAAGGCTAGTTTATTATTTGATGAGAAAAGATTGTAATTTGCAATGTGAAAATTTAACTATATAATTATAGTTCAGTATATTATTTTACTATTCATTTCAATAAAATATTACTAAAATTTTCGATTATCAATATAACAATGTATATATTATATGTATAATTCTTCCACTAGAATTCACCGTTTCATTTTACAAATTTACGAAACATTACTGCACTGTTAATTATTAAACCAGGTCAATTAAATATTTCAAAAGCTTGCTACAATCAAATCGAATTATTTAGTGTTTTAATAAAAAATTCACGTTTGTTTGAACTGGCAAACAACCAAAGTTAAAAAAATCGAGGCCAAATGGTTAATCAACAGTTATCCCAAACGTAATTCAATTGAAACAAAATACCTCTGTATTTAAATCACTTTTAAATAATTTAATTACAACATCATTTTCGATGAACTTTAATTAACATCATCACTCACCAGCAAAAGCTTATCTAATAACCACCATTGATTTGTTTCAGGCCTATCGCTGGGCGGCGGCCTGATAGTGCTAGCCTCGGCGCTGTCCGAGGCCTCCTGGGACCTACCACCCCAGCCCAGCGGCAGCAGCAAGCCCGAGGAGACGGGCTTGCCGCAGTACCAGTACGGCTGGTGCCTCCAGCTTTCGGGCTTGGCCCTCATCCTGTCCGAGCTCGCCGCCCTTCTAACCATATCCGGCTACATGGCTCGCTTTCCCACCGTTGAGGACATGGTATGTGTGCGCATATATGCGTATGTGTGTGGGTAAGCGTATGTATAAGTGTGTGGCTGCACGCGCCACTATCTCATTAATCACGGCTTCGAGGCATCCGCGAAATCAAAGTTACAGGGGGCTGCGAATGCCGAGCATGCTGAGCAGCGTAATTAAGGTCGGGATTTGCACCTCCGCGCGTCTGATTATAGCCGCTTCGTTAGGAATATTGTCGTGTCTTTTCCATAAGGATATAGCGAAGTTATACTCTATGGCTCTGAATTTTCAAGTTTTTAATGTTTTGACAAAATTGAGTAGAAATTACTAGAAAATGTTTGTTGTTATTATATTATCTAATAATTAATTAGCTTAAAATTAAATTGCAAACAATTTAAAAAAAGAGTAATGAGTAAGTATTGTTATAATATTGTTTCTATATTGCTTAAAACTTATTTGATTGTATTTAATTATAACTATTATATATGTATTATACTGAAATATTACTTTATACTCGCAAAAAATTATTATTTTTATTATTTTTTTAATTAAAACTTATGAAATATGCAAATTCTTTAAAATCCCTTTTTATACAATTTCAAGTCAGTTAGTATACTTTAACATCAAAGGCATATTCAAATTAAAACAAAATGTTAAGCATACTATTAAACAACCCTGCGCAGCAACGATCTTCATTAGCAGAGAGAAATTTTTATAAGAAAATTTTAGTAACTTGAAAGTAAGTGGCTTTACTTTGCGCAGATTCTTAATTTGCGTACTTCCTTATGTTTCTATATTTACTATTTTCCTCATGTATTATTAGTTGTTTTTACATTGAATCTGAAAAATATTATAAAAGTAAAGAAAAAATATTATTTCACGCACTAAATACCGTTGACAATATTAAAATATTATATTATTTTAACAACGTTTAATCTAGGTTTATATACATTTTAAGTGAAATTCATATCACATGTTCTATGACTAAATAAAGTTTTTGATCCTTTCGCAGGTGCGAGTAATGGTACCGGGTGCCGAGAGGAAGCTGCGTGAACAGCGTGGCTTGAGCTCTGAATATTTGGTTAGGTCCCATCAAAAGTCGCCTGGACCCACTCCCTGTTCTGGCGTCAATCAACCAACGAAGGGACAAGGTATAAAAACTGATTTAATAAAAAATAATATTTTCTAAAAGAACAAAACATAATATTTTCAATTAAAGTACTTCAAAGTTAGACGATTATTACGTATATACTTCCAACACAAAATAAAAATATAATATTGACATTTCCGTATTATCGATTTTAGGGGAATGCTTGTATAAGATCAAAATCCGTTTTCCGCTAAATGCAAAATTAAGACTAAAAGAGGATTTTACTTAATGAAATGAATTGTAGGGATAATACCCTTTAAAGTAGCTTAACATGAAATTGTAGCACGAGAAAACAATTACCGCTAATATGAAGTATGCATAGGGCCAATTTAGTTTCGAAAAAGAGATTATATTGCATTTACAATTTGTCATTTGGGTTTCAAAATTTTATACATTATAAAGCACTGCTGTGAATAATAAAAATTTTCATTTACAGTCGAATAAATTTTACATAACCATCAGAAAAGCTTATATTACACAAACGTTTTCATTTGCCAGGACCACCGCGGCTGGCCGAGGAGGGCACGTCTCTACTTTGCAAATCGGCGCCGGACATTTGCGCATCGAATCCCCAGTCAGCCATCAGCTACGTGGACAAGGCGGACCTATCGCACATGCTGCCCGCCTACCCGGAGACCAAGATTGTCGAACCTCGCTTCGTAGCGACGGGTGTCGGTTTCCCGGACAAAGCAGATCAGAACGTCGTCGATTCCCGACTGAGCGGTTTTGTCGATAAGGAAGGTCTCATCATGGATTCACGAATGCTGTCCGAATCGCGACAGAACGTCATCGCCTTCGCCGAAGCTAAGGAGCACGCAACCTGCCAGGAACCCCCTGCGCGCTTCAGTGACTTCCCCCCACCAGCCGAGGTACCGCATCAGCAGCAGCAACAGATACAGCAGCAGTCGGTACAGCAGCAACCTCCCTTAGCGTTTGCCGATAAGGAACCTCTTGGCTTTACCGGCGAACAGCTACCATCCCCGCAACAACAGCAGCAGCAACTACAGCAACTACAGCAACTACAGCAACAGCAGCAGCATCAGTCGGCAATGGTGGACTCGCTGCTGGACGCACCCTACGGTTACGATACTCGCTACAATAGCCTCGCCGGACAGACTGTTCCGATTACCTTAAAGCACCACCACCAGGCGAACGCTATAACCGTTTCGGCTACCCAGTCGGCAGGCTCGCCCCAGTACATCTACCAGAACTTCGGTACAATCCACTCGGGAATGTTGAGGGTCGCCGAACCCGGCACCAGTTCCACAAGCTCCAACTGCTCGAGCCAGCGCAGCATGACCCTTCAGAACCCCAAAAGAAAGTCAACGGTCAATGCTCAGATAGCTCAGAACACCTTCAGTACCCTCGAGTGCGAAAGACGTAGGCGCGGGGGTGGAGGCGGAGGCGGGGGCGGGAATCCAGCCGCAGCGGCAGCGATGGCGGGCAAAGCGAACTTTTGCGCAGGCAGCGCCGTATGACCACCGGCCCAGCCTCTCCAGCCTAGGTAACTCCGGAACGAGGAGACCACGCTGTAAATCGTTGGAACACGAGGCGTGAGTCTGCGAACAGTTTTATCTCTGCGTAAAAAGCGCTCGAGCTTTTTTTCGAGGGATTTAGGAAGATCACAAACTTAGAAGAAGGCGGTGGAGCCGAGGTTTATATCTTATTGTTGAGTGTGGGGGTGCTGTAGGTTTTGCTGTTGCAAGGCTTAAAATATTTTCGGATGTGAGAAAGGAAAGAGACAGCGGTTTTTGTAGCGAGGATCTTTTGACATAATGTTATCGTTTTTATGAACTGTAGTCAGTTGGAAAGTAATTAATTTAGAGAATATTGTGTACAGATGTATAAAGGATGCCTATTGATTTGGAGTGTTTTATATTATAGAAAAATAGCTAATAAAAATTGTACCATATACAGAACAAAAGAGATTAAGAAGCAGCAAACAGTCAATAAAAGATAAAAAAGATCTAGTTATAGTCTTTCAAAAAGCATTGTGTGAAGTTATAAATAATTATATAATGTAATTTTTTATATTAAATTAAATTATTCATTTTTTTGTAAATCAAGTTATCCTAGACTTGGTTTTGTATAAAACCCATTTCTTAAATATTATCATCTCTATTTTCCTACACAAGAACTTCCATACTTCATTAGGCATCCTATGGCAGTATTCAGACTGTAAAAATAATAAAGCTCAGATATTTCTTGTGATCTATGTTAAAAATAAAATTAGGTTATTTCAAGATTTATAGAAATAAAGTAAAACAACTTTTCGTAGAATTTATAACTTGTTATAACATTTCAGATGTAATGTCTTTTTTACAACAAAACATTTTTAAAGAAATTTATGAGTTTACAACCGAGTTGCTTACTTGTTGAAGAGAAATTTACAATACTTAAATTTCACTGAGTGAATATTTAATCGGAAGACTGCGACTTTTGTAAATAGAATAAAACGTATTTCGTGTGCTTTAAAGTGTGCGTTATTTTCTAAATTTAATATATTGATTCTGTCATCTCCAAAGTAAAACTTTATACCAAAGCAATCAAATGGACTGTTGAAAATTTTCTTAACCAATTCTAAACCAAAACCTTACGTACCGACATATTAGACTCAAATAACGAAGAAAAATTTATAATATTTTATATTATTCGAATTTTATCGATAAATTATACGGTCAATATATGTTTGCATAGAAAAATATTCCTTTTTTGTACAGTATTATGTTTTGCAAAAGTCAATGTATACAAAGACAAATTTTTGAAGAACCACATTTTTTATAGAAAATTGTATATAATACCAATTACGTAAAACGAATCAACCAAATAAAAGCATAAAGTACTGCTAAACCTTATTCATAGGTAGACAAATTACTGCTTTATGTAAAAGAAATAGTTTAATTGCACAGGTATAACAAAAACTTTAATCGATGATAAATTTTCAGAATACACTTTTCCGTTAAAATAAATATGTGACAGTAATTATTTTGTAATTGATTTGTTTGTTTTTTATCTACTTTCTTCAATTCTTGAATTTTATAGATAAAATAACAAAAATATAAGAAACAAACCATAGACCAAGCTTGTCTTGCAGATATAGTAAGTTATTAGATATGTCTGAAACACAAAGCATTGGCAATGAAAAAATTAGCTTAATGATTTATTAATTTGATAACTTTACATGATCAAAAATTTTGATAATTTTATATGATGTCTCAATAAATTTTTTTTCAATTAAAATATTCTATTCTCCGTTAGAAAATAAACCATATTCTGGGCAGAATATTCGGTCAACTCATGATAAAATGACACTTATCTAAGAATTCAATTCCAATTATTTCTAGAATTTCGAAATAAATATCGTTGTTACATATGTAGATATTTCTTAAACGAAATCATACAATTTTAAAATCCTTATCGCATTTACTGCATCAAGATCCTCTATTGATCTTTACGTATTAATGACTATAACATAATTTTTTAATGCTTATTATGATTGTAAAATTTTTTTCGAATATTTTCTAAGTGGTGTACTCAAATAATCGTAAATTCGTTTTTTAATTGATAAAAATCGAATAGTACCAAGATTCAAATTTCATCATTTAAAACTATGTGATAGCTATTTTTTTCTTGATTTGAATCAACAGTTGAACCATATAAATCATTAACTGGCCATTGAATTGCTATTAAATAGAATTAGTTCTATCAAGGAACGATAAAAATTCTTAATTGTATATAAATGCTTTATATTATATCTTGGTATAAAGATACGATCTCATGGCAGCAGAATCGACATACTATATTTGAATATAACGAACATTCTACTACACATGAATACTTAAAATATAAATAAATAACTTCGTATCGTTAATATACAAAAACACATTCCTTACAAACTGATAGAATTTAAATTTAAGTAATTAGATTAAGATAATTAGTTTAAGAAAATAATTTGCCAAAGGAATCGGTGTGCTTTTGTATATTACGCTAATCGTTGTAAATGATGGTCAAGTTCTACTCAATTTCAGCATTTTTGCTCTTAGGACGAAAGAGACTAAATGCAAAAATATGAATTGGAATTAAGGAAAGTCCAAGGCGCGAAATGTCGTTACGCTACTTCGACTTGCTGTTAAAACAATCTTAAATGATAGATAAATTAAAAAAGAAAATGGATGAAGCCTAAGTACGTTGACGATGTATAGCTAATCAAAGAAAGTGTAAACCGAAACTGAAATTAAAAATGTAGTCGATATAAAGTAACATTTTTAGGTGGTCGATGTAGTAAGGATTAATCCAACACTGTAAAGTTTCGAGTGCGCACCGAGGGTTGTTTGACCTGCCTGCAAAATTACGAAGGAAAATTTATTTACGTGGATGCGAATGGTTCCTGAACATATCAAATCGAGTGGCAAAACAAACTAAGGAAAAACAATCACGAAAGCTTATGACTCAATGTCGATTACTATAATCCTTTTGCTGGTGAATCTAAACGCTAATTTTTCTTACGAAACGTAACAAAAAACTGTTTTCATACAAAGATAAATAAAGATAAAAGTATATACATATGAAACTGCTCAAATCGACATAAAACAGAGACAAACATTTGTCATATGTAACGCTCGTAGTTAAATGTAATAAAGTGTTTCTTTTATAGTAAAAACTGAAACTCTAGTCTAATTACACCTCCCAACAACTACATTTTCTTATCAATAAACCAAACAATTTTCTTCTCTAATTTCAACGACAAAATTTCAATTTCTCGCAAAAAAACATAAATCAATACTCTCCTCCCATCCATAAAACTTCAGCGTTTCGAACAAAGATGGCGCGGCGCGATCGAAAAGAGAAGCGCGTGTACAGAATCCGTCGGTAATTGGAGTTTACGATAACGCCGCGCGCTCCGCGGCGACTCCGAGGCTAATGTTTAATTAACGCCGCATAATTGCCCGGCCAATTAGCGGCCGCCGCCGGGCGCGTTTAATATTAATCTGCGATTTGAATTCATTTCGATACGTTTAAATTTTATTGAATGCATAATCGCTGCAAGCGCGCGCGCACCTCGACGACGAAAGTAATTGCGAATGCAAAACTCGCGCGCGCAGCAACGCGAGGCTGGCCGTGTTGCGTATTTATATAGGCAGCGGGGACGATCAGTGCTGCTCTTTTAAGATTCTGATTCTGGACTAGCCCTTATCGCTATTCATGCTGTCGGGGAGTTTTGCCGATGTGTCGGAATAATAATTGTAGTTTTACGTATAGTGCGCCAGAGCTGGCGCAGGTGAATATTCAGCGAGCTCGTGAGATTTATTTCTTTCTTTGGACGTTTGGTCGAGTTTTTTCCGGGTGATGCATGATGACAGCTTGACTTGTAATTTATTTAGATTTGGAAAAACTTGTTTTTGATTCTTCAGTCGCCTTGAATTTGTATAATGGAATATTTAAAGTGGAATTACAAAACAATAAAGAAGCTTCTTTAAAAAATAATATTTTTGTAAAGTCGACTTTAATTTCTAAATGACAACGTATTCTTTTTATCAGAATATTGTTAATATTATAACTACTTTAAAAACTGTACGATAAAACAGAAACTAACTTCTTCCGCTACCCATACAAAAACTTTTTGACCAAATCTCGTTCATCGGCCGAAGATCAGAGCCGACGCGCGGCTCGGCTTATTGATTCGACTCCCGCGCGTACGCGCGTACACACACGCGTACATATCAAGCCTGGCGAGAAGAGCAGACGCGTCCTGGTGAATTATCATCGGTGTGAATCGGCCCCCGCGCGCGGCTGGTTGACTGACGGCGCGAAAATTGCCGAACTTTCCTACACGAGCCTATCCGCCGACGTAAGCTATTATGCGCGAGCGACGAAATTTTCGGAGGGTAGGCGCGGCTGTGGGTACGGGAAAAGAGAATCCGGAGACGTGGGCGGTTCGATTGGTGATTTTTCGATGCGCGAGTGGGCGATATTGTTTGTGGAATCGAAAATATTTTTCTCGGCAGTTCCGGTTGGGTTTCAAGTGGGTTATGAATTGTTTTGAATTGAGAGAGATGCTGTTCGGTTTGATTATAAATAAAAATCGATGCGTACGTTTAAAAATAGAAATACAATGAAATTTTAATCGTGAAGTAAACAGATTCAACAAAAATTGCATTTTTATTTACATATTTTGACTACCGTCAGAGTTGCAGACATATCAGATTTCATCATCCACCGTGCTCATCCATTATACTCAATAATAAGAAGCCTCTTAAAAACCAATTTCAAGCTTCTAAACCCGAAAGTAAAATTTCTAAAAAGAGGATATTCAGAGAACCCTCGAGAGCCGACAAGCCATAAACAACACGCGCACAATGCCCCAACCCTCCTACTCCCAGCTCACAAAAGAATAGTTGAAACACCGCCGCCTCGGGCGATAAAGACATCTCCCGGCTTTGACGTGCGCGCGTACGTGTACACCTCGCGCGTTAGGAAAAATTATGCAAAAAATCCGTCGGCTCGCATATACACGTACGTACCCGGAAGGGCAAAAATCCACTATAAGAAGAGAGTGTAAAGGAGAGAGAGAGAGAGAGGAAGAGAGTGAAAGAGGTCTTAGCGTGCTGGGCCGGGTAAAAAAGCTGTGACGTGCGAGCATAGAGCTTGGCAAGGAAGAAGGACTAGAAGAGGAGGAGGGCCGGAGACGCGCTTATAATCCAGACCGCCATCTATCATCGCGGAGTATACTAGTTAGGCGATTCTATCTTCCCGCCTTCTTTACGCACCCCGGCGCGAGTCTCTCCCTCTCTCTCCTCTTTTGTTGCCTCGTTTAATAACTCGTGATGAATGTACAGCTCGGCGGGCTTGCGCGAAGAAGCACCTGAGAAAGAGAGAGAGAGAGAGAGGGACTTCTTTTCGTGTCCCTAATTCTTCTTCCTTCGCCCCCCTCTCCCTTGCTCGGAGCTTCAGGACTGCAAATTAAAATCGTAAATTTCTTATTCTATCCGCCGCGCTATTTCGTTTCGCTCTGCGCTTTAGCTACGCCGCGCGCTCTCGTCTCCATCATTTTTAAATTGGATCGTGTGGCCGCGCGTGCAAAGTTTCGCGCCCGTAGTTTTGTAGGGACGACTGTTGGTCTGTGGGTATGAGAGAACGAGCTTCGCGGAGACAAAGTGGCGACGAGACGAGCCGAGGGTAACTTAATCTTTCGCTCGTTTTTGACTTTGAGGTTTCGTTTTTGCAGTCCGGCGTTGTGACGGGATTTGTTAATTGTTTTTTGAGGGATAAGAGGCGGCGAGGATATAATGAAGTGTTTTGAAGCGTTAGTTGGAATAAGTATGTATATAGTATATTATATGTTAGTGTACAGTTAGACGTATTAGTAGATGTGTTTGTCTACTACTTTCACAAACGTCCTAGTTAAGTGTAAGGAAGTTATGAATAGACCCGTATAGTAGACTATTTACTGTCAAATTAAAAAACACAATTAACAAACGTCCTATCTCTAATATTTACTAACATGTTATGATAATTTTAATGCAGACTTACCTTTTTCTTGGGGCCTTTTATTTTATTACTACGCCATAGACAGAAAATATTTATTAAATTTTTATAGAAAGCTATCGAAACGTAGCCTTAAATGTAAAGACTACTACGAATCATAAAAAAGATTGTCTGGACTTCAAATTTAAAGAAATTTTTAAATTTAATTAAATTATTAATAATCTATTTCATAAAGTCTGTAATGATATCAATAAAGTCTGTAAAACGTACTGAGGAAAGAAAGTTCCTGTCTTTGGATCATGGATTTTCATGATACTGTGTTCTGGTATCGAATGATAGGAAAAATGCGTGCTCTTAATTTAATCCTAGCTCTTTTATTTCTAATATCATCTCTTTTATTTATAGTATATATTTAGCTGCACTGATGTATTTCAAATTTTCAAATAATTTTGCGCCTCGACTGTCTTAAGAACCTTCAATGTTATACGGAGATAATGTCAATTACTACTTTAAAAACATTTTATTTTAGACGTATACGTGTATATGCAATGGGAACAGGTACTTCATTTGTTATCAGACTATATAATTATAAAATAAATAACTTATATATAAAAGTATATTTTTTCATCTCTTGGTATCAGGAGACACGTTCAGAAGTTTAGAGCCCAAAATGTCTTCTTGAAAGCCACTGCGGTTTCTTAAACTACTTTAATCCATTAAATCCGAAACCTTGTTACAGGATCATTGTAAAATGCACGTTTTCATTAAAAATAACTTTTTATTTATTTTACAGCGAAGAGAAATAAACACAAAATATATATTGTATCATTTGTTTGGTTTTTTCGAGTACTAAAGAATACGATTAAATGGCTAGGATTATAAAATTATATTACTAATTTTTACAGAGTTAAATTAGCACATAATACACCGCACAATAATTTTCCCAAACTGGAAACTACGATACTCTTCTCCTTCAGTTCCAAAACACGATTTTCGTTCAAAATGACCATATCGATAGAACGACAATACCCTCTGCAACTTAAATTCTATGCAGTTACAAGAATCCCAGCGCAAGCAAATCACATCATTGCAACTACATTCCCCGAGCACCACGCACTTATCGTCCGCACATCGAGTCGTCGACGGATTAGCAAACCATAAATCCGGCCAGCATCTCCACCCAGCGCTATCAGCAGCCAAGCAAAAAAAAAGGTCAAGCCTCTCCATCCCCATCCCAAAAGCCAACGAAAATCGACTCTCCCTCGCACCATCCTCGCACGTGCAAAATTGTTACTAAATCCAGCATGCATCAAGCTCCCCGCTTGGCCGTGTCCGTCGCTCGAATGATCCCACACGGCCGGCCTTATCGTCCGATAATCCAGGCCGATTCCGGCCAGTGCTGCTCGCTTCTGCTGACAAATGATCGCCGGAGCGCTAACTCTCGCGCCTCTCTCTCTCTCTCTCTCTCTCGGTGAGCGCGCGCGGCCCTAAATCGCCAGCGACGCTCCTAATTCAGCGGCGCCGCAGTAGGGCCATCCATCGCCGCTCAGCGTCTACTATATCCCTCGTCGGCCCCGAAACGACTCGCTCTTATCTCCGCGAGTGTACGGGGATGCGCGCCGGAGCGAGCGAATTAGCGAGCGGTATTAAATTACGCGGCGATATCGCCCCCCCACCCACGCAGCCGCTAGCGGAATTAAGCTTATACAGCGCGAAAGCGGATAATTTCATTTGGCGAGCGGGGGGTGCGATGGCTGAAGCTATATGTGAGCGCTATCTGCGCGGCCCTGTGCGTCTGTCTTTCGCGAGCTTGCGGATTCGGCCGCGGGCTAGCCGTGGAGAGGGGGAGATTTTTGCTATTTTGCGGAGGGTTTAGGTGAGGGGGTGGGTGCAAGAGAGCAGGGTTTAATATTCGTCTTTTATCTGGGAAGCGGTTGGACATTTGGTTTTTATAGAGTCTGGCTGTGTTGTGGGAATTTTTGGCTTTGCTGCTTTTCACTGTAACTGTTTTTATTTGCGGAAGCTGATTGACGACATTAATAATTATATTAGCAGTATTAATCGAATATTAACTATTAAATATGCAATTATAGTTTACTAGAAAAAATATTAATTTCAATAAATCAACTATTAAACCACTAATAATAATTGAATAAAATAAAATTACTTCTATACACGAATACCAAACGACCATAAGAATTTCAGGCAAGGGATCGGATCGAATAGAATATAAATTTCGCTTCCATTTCTCTTATCAGTCTTTTGTTCGGCGCAAGCTTCTCCGTCCCCCTACAAATGAGCGCTCCCCGCGTTTTTTGTTAATCTTCCACATAAAAATGAAATTTAGTACAGCCGCAACCCTTGTACAAAATCTATACCCCAGACTCATCCGTGGACAAAAATTCCCAGCGGCGTGGAATTTTTTCTCCGCTCTCTTTCTCTCTCTCTGTATAGTATAACCACAGGAGGAAACGTCGCTCTTCGTGAGGCTTATCGCGATGCGTATACACCGCGAACGAACGAATTCATGCACGAGGAAGGGAGAAGCGCTCTGTTTGGTACGTACATACATCGAGTACGTGATTTCGTTTTTTTTTTTTCTACGGCGGGAGTTTTTTCGGGTGACAGTGTAATTTTTTAAAAACCGATGCCCGATAAGCCGGAGAGCGCCTCTTATCAATCTCTTATGTGATCCCGGGAAGGCAGAATTTTTACGTTCGACGATGTGGAGGCTGTTTCTTGTTTGGATTTGGTTAGAAAAGGGGGAGTCGCGGATATCGCGCGTTACGATCTCAGATTTTTCACTGGCGCTTCAGTTTAGATTTTTGACGATTGTCATTTTTTTTTTTTTTTTACCGATAACGGCTGAGTTATTTTTGTAATCGATCATTTTTACACCAAAAAGTAGTGGATTTAGAAAACCAGAAAATGAAAATGAATCTAGGTTTTATTAATTCATCACGGATAGCCAAGCATGTATTGATAGCATTATGATAAAGATTATAATTAAATTAAACCAATTTATTATTGCATAAAATCTACAAACTAAAGAATTAAGCTTGAAATAAAGAATATAAAATATAGTATAATCTGTGTTTCCTTCTTGTTAAGGTTCTATTTATAAATTTACGTTTCAGAGAAGTCAAGATAAGGAAATAAGACAAATGTTTTAGTACGGCATCGCATGACAGTTTATTAATTGACTTTAATAAAAAGCTGCTGTTTATCAATTATCAGCTCAGTTCTCGAGCGTTTTTCCTCTTTTTCTAAAATTAATAAGAACTGAAATTTTCTATTTTTGTACCGATAATCACGTTGATTCTATTTTAAGAAGATTAAATCAATGATTAAGTATACATAACAAATAATCAGCAAAACTATTTAAAATTAATTTCTACCCACCAAGTAATACACCCATCAAAAATAAACGAAAGCACTATGCGACAAGACATAATAAATTATTTCCCAAAACCCCATCACACCAACCTCTCCTCATCAATGTTAATGAGCCCATCGAGCGAAAACTCCGACAGGCCGATTTCCTCCAAAGCCAGCAGCGAAAAAGCAGAAGAAGATCCGGAAAGAAATACTCTTAGCGGCGACGAAGCACCGCGAGTAATTCGATTTGGCTCCTCTCCCTAGCCCTCACTCCCCCTTCGATTTGCAGGCGCTGATCCCCGGGAATTGGTTGACAAATTCGCCGTCCGGAACCCTCTTACGGGCGTGATAAACCTTCGGCTCGGCCGTCCCCCCACGCGCGTAAAAGTAGCCGAGGCTCGGAGATCGAAGGAGAGGAAAAAATGAGCTTCGCACCCTCGATGGACCGCGTCGACGCGAAAACGTCCCCCCCATTTGCCAGGACAAAGAGCAACCTGACGCGAGCGCGCCTCAAGATCTTCCTCTCTCTCTGTTTTTCTCTCTTTCTTTCGCTCCTCGACTTCATCTTTGTGCTTACGCCCCTCGCGCCCTCCGGGGAGATCATCGCGCGATCCTCTCTCTCCCTTTTCTTCGAAATGCCGCGCTCGACTTCTGCACGTACGTTATTTTATTTCGCGCGGCGAGTTTCCGCGGGCGCTTTTTATTACGCTCGATTATTATGAAGATGTTGGCAAGAGAGAGCGAGCTGAGGAGGATTATATTTAGATGGACGAGCGTGAACGCTTTGCGAAGCGTGCTTTTTACTTTGCTCGTTTTTTAATTAGGAAGGTGGTTATTAGAGGCTGCGGGAGTTGTTCGCGCTTGAGGAACGATCGAGCGCGAGGGAGTAAAAATGTCATTTATCGATCGACTTTGAAGTGGGCGCTGTTGTGCGCGGGAGTTTTGTTCTGAGTTTTTATAGCTCGTAAAGTATGCGAGAGAGCTTGAGCGTGAAAAAAATGATGGCTGGCATAAATATTACTAAAAAGCTGTTTGCCGTGTACGGAAATGTCTTTTTTTTATTTGAGGAACGAATTGATGGCGAAGCGTTTGATAAAATATACGTTCTTTAAATATACGGCGCGTTTTCCATTTTCAACGCGAGAATTTAGAAAGACTTTCACTCGGCCGCACGTGCCATTAGATGTTATTACTTCATGAATTAATGAGCTGTAAAAAGCCAGCGAGACAGGCGGTTTTTGCAATATATTTCGAAATTTAAACGTTTCTAAAGTTTTCATCGACTGTCGCCGACGAAAGTTAGTAATTAAAACCCAAGTAATGCTCTTGCGCGATTCGTGAAAGTGCGAAAATCAATTTAGAATATCATTAATTAAATCAACGCATTTATCATTCCCATTTTCAGTATTTTTATTCTTTCGTGAAAGCAGCTATCCAGCGCTTCAGTCACATATCCTCATACTTTCGATAGCACAATAACCGACGCACCTCCAATCCCCATTTACCTCTCGATCTCCAGCAATCGACCTCCTACACACCCATCTCCCGAGCAATAAATCAAGCAATCATCTAAATGAAAAGCCCGCGACGGGAATAACAACTCCCAGAATCGCCCCACTCGACAAAAAATTGCGCACGCACGGGCTCCTCTCTTTCTCTCTCTCGGCCCGAAAAAAAATTACGGGCTACGCTGTTGCCATGGCAACGGGGAGGGATCCATCTAAATCCACGGGCGCGCTCGCACGAGAGGGATGAAGAGCGCTAAGCCAGGGAGATTTGCGCGGGCCGCGCCGGTTGGTCGGTTCATTGTTTCGACAGGGAGAGAGAGAGACCCCTTCGATATCGCGCGCGCGTAAACTGCTCTCGCCGGCGGAGCCATTTTCGGACTTTTCGCGCGGCCGCTCGCGCTTTTACGTTTATGGAAGGAGAGGGTATAGGTCTAGATTCGGTGAGTGTGATGGGGGGGAGTTGATTGGAAGGGGGGATTGGATTTTTTTGGGGTTGTGGGAGCCAGTTGAATTAGGTATTAATTAAAGCTTTCGGAGTGGAGTTTAGAGAGTGCTGAATGAATTGATGGTTGTGATGTGGAAAATATTGTTGGAGGCTTCTTTTGGATTCTTGCTTAGAAATATGACATTTTGTATTTTTTTTTATTTGAAGTTCAAGGGATTTTTTTCAATAGAAATGTTATAAAAAGAAACTTTACGACTTTAAAATACCTGAGTAGGAAATTATATAGTTTCTAACTGGGGCTGGACTGTAAGTAACTCAATTATTCGTTTAATTTTGATAATTCGTTTGGCCTTATAATTTAGAATTTATTAGCAAGGTCTTGACTAAATTTGAATGGTCAAGTCTAATAAAATTTTTAGTTGGGTATGTATTACATTACACCTGTTCCCTTAATAATTTTAAATTCACTTGAAATCTTTTTAAAAATCATTTATACAAGAAAAAATCTAAAAAGTTTAAATAAAACATAAAAGATCTTTCACATTTGGTTATTTTGATTAATGACGGGAGAGCTGCGCAAAATTATTTTCTTCTATATAAACAAATGATCTTACCGGACTCATGATTTTTCTACTTGATTAAATATGAACGTATTAAATGACAACGTAATTACTTTATTGTAAGAAATTATTTTGTATTATGAAACTGTTAATTTAAAAGTTTTATGATCATTTACTATTGAAGTATACATGTAAAATATAATTTTCTAAAAATATCTCTTTTTCTCGTAAGTTACATTCTGTCTAAAGGCATCAGATACATATTTATTCGTTTAAAACGTATAAAATGCAATGACAAAAGACCATACTTCAGAACAATGATACACCAGTCATAAAACTTATTAAAAACTATTTACACCTGAATTTATAGTTTCTAAAAACAGTCCAGGTTCTCACACACGTCTCCACCGCGTGAAAAAAAGACGCATACTTTTTAAATTTGGAGAATAATGATAAAAGTTCATTAAAGATCATTATAATAAAACGGCGATCGATCAAAAAACCGGTAACTTTCCGAGAATCGTCCCGCGAGGTGGGAGCGAGCGCGTAGCGGTTCGTTAAATGTTCGAAATACTTCACAGTATTATGAGACTCTAACGATGAATTATTGAGTATGAATGCGCGAGCGCGTATATGTATTAAAGTAGCCCCGCGCGCGCGCGCCGCGGTCACCTGAAACGCGCTGATTTATGATGCTGCTTCTCCGATTTAATGCCCGGGTCCCAACTTTACCCACTTTTCCTCCGGCTTGTGGCTACATCGGCCGCGTATCCACGCCAAAGAAACCTCTTTTTTTATTCAGCGTCTTTAAATTAAAACGTTACGCGCTGATACGTCCATGTTTTAGGCGGCTATCCTAGTCTTCCTGTAATCTCTTTCAATTTTGAGAAAAGACCCGGGCACGCACGGCAAGTTTGGATAAAAGCAATTACGAGGCGAACGAAGCGCGTGCGGAGGCACGCAGCGGAAGAGAAGATTATTTCAATTAAGGCAATCATAATTTCGCGTTGTAATAAGTCAATGCTTATAAGCGATGCCTTACAAATTACTTCAATTAAAATCTTTAATTGACTTTTTATTTATTGCGCCGAGCCGCGCATTTTTCTCCCCCCACCCAGCTCCGGTCCCTATCGCCGTCAGCGTTCGTAAGTAGCCAATTTTCATCCTCAAAGTCTTAATAACCGCAACTCTGTATGGACAGGAAGATCGGCCGACTGGCCGCTCTGCAGTACATAAAATCAAGGCTCCGCTCTATTACAGCTCGAGCGCTCATTCTAATGACTCGGAGAATATGTGTACTGGGGGGCATCATTAAGACAACGTTTACTCGCTTTTGCAACGCCAGCAGCGAACAATAAACATCCAAAACGAGAGGCAAAAGAAGAAGACGACAAAAAAAAGACGAGTAGCCGCAGCAGCAGCAGCGTAGAGAAAACAGAAGCCGTCCGACGAGACGAGTAGCGCGTCGGTCCGCCGCTCTCGGAAAGTCTCTCGCGCGGATATTCACATTTATTGTGACAATAATTTAATTTAATCTGCGGCCGCTCGTAAATTTGCCGATTATCGTCTCCGCTTATTAAAATCCCAGCGCGCGCGCGAGCGCTCGAGCGTCTTTTCCAATCGCCTCGCTTCTCTCTTCCCTCGGGCGGATTCTTGACTTGTCCTCCGTCCCTCTCTTTTCTCTTTCACCGTCTTTCTCTCGCTCCCACCTTATATTTCTGCCGTAAGAGCGGAGAGTATATTAGTCGTACAGTCCGGAACGAAAGTTTAACAAGAGTGGAATCGTTTGTAATAATGTAATTTATTACGCTGCGCCGGCTATTTCCTTTTGATTCGGTGATTATAGTGAGATAGAAAATGAAAATGTAACGCGGCGAGATCAAATTATAATTTCCGACGTTCGAATTAAGCCTAATCATTTCTTGGTAAAATGAATGATTTCTTTATTTATTATCGTATTAAAATTCACCATTATAACAAACACCTTCTCAAGAGCATAAATTTTTTAAATTTACACCAAAAGCAACAGCAAAAAACTCTCCCCTCACGCCGTCACAAAAAACAACCCACACAATATCCCCCCAACCAACTCTCCTCCAAAAATTGAATTTTAGGAAAATTCCATCGGCGAAAAAAAGCCCATCGGCCGCCCCCTGTCCCGATAATACCTCAGCCAGCTCCAGGACGCTGTCTCTCAATTCCTTTATACCCGGGGCGCAACCCCAAGAAGCTCGGCTCGGAGCACGCGCGCTATACATCCTCTCTCTCTCACTTACCTCTCGGCTTCTCTCTTCCCCTTTACGATCTCCCGATGCTAATTTCACGGGGCTCTCGGCTCGTATCGCAAGTCAGCGAGCGAGAGAGAGCTGCACGCGGCACGAGAGGGAAGAAAGAGAGACGTCGAAGAAGAGAGGAGCGCGCGAGCTCACTCAAGAGAGAGAAAGAGAGAGAGAGAGAGAGGTTTAAGGCCCCCTTCGAGGCGGCTTCGCTGACGATGACGAGATGATCGCTTAATTTGGCCAACAGCTGCCGCCGCCTCGTTCCTCCGTGCTCTCGCGCACGCTTTATCCTTCTCCTCCTCTCCTCTCCTTCTAAGGATATCTCTCTCTCTCTCTCTCTCGGCTCTTTTCGTCCTTTTTATTGTTTCTCTCTCAAACGAGAGAGAGAGAGAGAGCTCGGCTCTTTTTTATCTCTCGTAAACGCGCGTGTGGGAAAGCTTAATGTAATTTCGCCTGGAAATGAAATGTTAACAGCGCATTAATAAGTCATCCCCGCGGAGAGAAATAGAGAGAAAAAGAAAGAGAGAGTCGACGCGGCTCTAATTCGTCGAGAGCGAGCTAGCACCTCTTAATAAGGCGTAATAAAATAGCCGCCCGATACATAACTCACGCCACTTGAGGAATTGATTTTTTCGGATTAATTTCGACGATTGAAATATGGAACGGCCTGTTTTCGAGAGGCTCGAGCTAAGAAGCCAGATAGAGAGAGAAAAAAAAAGGAGGATAGGAGCATAGGAGAAGCTTTGAAGCTCACGCGCGCGCGCGCGCGCCCAGCGAGTGTATACGCCTTTTAATCCAGGGACAAGCGCGATTATTTATGAACATAAGAGGACAGCACCGGAATATCTCGTGTAGACGACGAGAGCCGCACGGGCGCTACTCGCATTCCTCTTCATCCCTCGCTCGCTTAGAAATCCTCTGGCTCTTATTTGCATTAATTAAATAATCTGTTAAGGAGGCGTAACTCTGTTGCTGCTGCTGCTCCTGCCGAGGCACCTCGTCGTTGCTCCAGCGAGATTTTGATGACGAGGCCTCGAGGATTTGGGCTTTTTTTCTGTTTTGGGTTTTGTGCACGGCGAGATCAATCGCGTGGATTCTGAAAATTTTAAAGTCGATTTGAACAATCGAATTTCTGAATCGGCGATATTTTACTGGGATTATTGGCGAAATTTTAATTTCCGTTTTAATGAAATTGATATTCAAGTAATTTAAAGCAAAAGGTTAAAAAAGTCGCGCATTATTCTTGCAGAACTGATATTATTGTTTGCATCTTTTAGGGATAAAATTGGAAAATTTATAATCAAAAATTGAATGTCAATACAAAAATACAAACACTAGATGCTTGTAAATTTAATTAACAGCACAGTCTAATTTTAGTATACTATATTTGAAATTATCTATTTTCAGAAAGATTGCATATAAGTTATGACAATCATAATTCAGAGATGCTTAATTATGCATCAACGGTGCAATAATTTTTGCGACGCGGTAATCGCTTTTCTTAGATAATTTTATGCATGCCGTAAATCTTTCTTAGTCTTATTGAAAAAAATCACCGATGAAGTAAATAAAAAGAAGATATTATTTTACTACTTTAGAGATGTAATTTTTTATGATTATTAAAAAATATTCGTTTAAAAATTAGCATTTACCGTGTATTTACATAATTTTCAGATGATTCACTAAATCATCACTATTCTTATTTTAACAGAAAAAATTTTTTATTATTTTAAAAATGACTAAACTGGTTTAGAAAAATATAACACCTCCTAAATGCACAGTAATCTACATAACGAATGAGCTGCATCAAAAACATCGACATCATGTCAAAAAAAAAAACAACAAAAAATAACAAAAAAAATAATACTTATCTTTTTCCGAAATTTAAGAGGACCCTGAGGATCAAGTGTACGTATTAACTTGTGTTCGCGAAATTTCATCGTGACACGTTAAATATCAGCTTTCAAGTAACTCTGTCGGAACACTTATCCGAACAAACGCATTCGTTCAGGACTATAAAGACACGATACCGAAAATTGCAGATTTAAGTTTTTCAAGTGTCAAAACGTTCTACGTTAAAATACCTCGATTTTTTTCCTCTTGTCAAAAGATTTCTCTCTGCGAAAGCAATTTTATTTTCAATTTATAAGCTGTTGTCGGCTTGAGTCCCGTTATACTCTTCAAGTACCCGGAGTATGGAGTTTCAACATTTAAATTACTTTAACACTGCTAATGTAACTCATTAAGTTATGATTAATTATTGCTGTAAATGATAGCGTCGTTTTAAACAAAATTCCAAAATCTTGTTTAGATTATACATGAAAATCTTGTAAAATACGACAAATAAATTTTAATCGACCATAAATTCAAGAAGCTTAATGTCTTTATTCGTATACATCATTCAATTTGTAATCAATAAAAAATGTGTGAATTAAACCTAACGATTTTAATCAAGAAGCCTTTTTTCCCGCGTATTTGCATATTACGATGCCCGTGATTTAAAAACTCATTTATCACGCCGGCCAGTCTCCGCTTCGCGCAAAAATAACTTCTCAAGGTATTTATACGATTTTTAACACCTGTTCGAGTAGTAATAACGTCTCCTTGTATTGCCTAAATCCTCTGCAAGCTTTTTACACATTACTAGTGTCATTTTCTCCCAGAATAATAGCACGTCGCACATACAATAAAAAAAAAGGAGGAAGTAATACATTCTTTGAGAAAAAAAATATTTTTTTTTAACGAAAGGCGCGCTGCACGGAACGAAAGCGGACGATCTCATTGATCCTAAACACGTCTAATCCTCCTAAAGCGAAATCCCATAAATCCCCGAAATTTACGACTGCGCATATACATATACGTATACGCGAGTCCCTCGCGCAGGAGCCGTGGAATTCTATTCTCCCTATCTCTCTCTCGTTTTCGTTCTACAGCCGCACGAAGGTGGAAAAAAAGAAATTAAATGACCGTATTCTATTAGGTGCGAGAGACTAACTGCAGCCATATAAGATTCTAGGCCTCCTTTTGAAGAAAAGAGGCGCGCGCAAGAAAGCGAATCGGGCCAAAGGAGAACCGCAAGGGGTCCTATGAGAAAAAGGATGATGAACCGTGAATGTAGATGGATATTTACGATACAGCTTAATCAGTGGTTTAAAAATAATTAAATTTAATAATATGTATGGGCTTTTAGATTTCGTGGTTACATACCTTGCGTAATTATACAGGTAATTTGATAAGGTTAAATGATAGTTTCGTAGTTAAATATTATTTATTTTTAATTGAATTTCACGTTTCTGTTGCCTTAAGCATCGCGGTGCTCTTCGCGAGGATTATTTAAATATCTGGAAAAGATAGTAATCGTTAAATTCCATGGTCTTAAGAAAAAATTGCGAATAGAATTATAATTTTGCGTGATGAGAATAATCAACGTTACAGGATTACTTTCAGATGTTTTTTTTTAAATACGTTTATATAATTTTATCTCACTTAAAATTTTCAAAATCACGAGAAATCTATTAGAATTAAAGAATTTAATATTATACGATATGCTGTACAGCTTAGCATGAAACAAAATAAATAATGCAAATTTATAATATCCCATCTTAGAATTATTAATTCAACTCCCACATAAAATAAGCAATCAATTAAAGTAAACGCTAAAATAAATTTTCCAAATGCAAGTGCATCTCCCAACCTTCTCCATTCAGCCAATCAAGTCGGGAAACATTCGATACAAACAAATTCAATGATCAACACGAGAAAGTAAATGGGAAACACATCCTCGGATTAGAGCGAACGAGAAACAGATACACAGAAAGAGAAACCGCGCTCGTGTCCCGGAGGCGAGGCTCAGAAGACGATGAAAAAAAAAGCAGTACAGAGCTCCCCCCTCACTCTCTTTTACCGTCTCTCTCTCTCTCTTGTAGCTTGGTGCGCGAGGGCGCGAGGAACGAGAAATGAGAAAGAGTGTAATAAATTGGCGGTGAGATTATTCTCGACGTGCATTAAGACGTCAAGCGGCGACGAACGCGAGCGAGCGAGCGAGCGCGCACGCCTGAAAAGTATTGCCCGACACCTTCTGCTGTCTGTGCTCGCGCTCGCTCGCTGCCGTGCCGACTCTTCCTTTCTCTCTCTCTCTCTCTCCTCTTCGCCTCTCTTGCCTACCTACTCACCCCTCCTCGCCCTTCCTCTCGTTATCTCTCTCTATCTCTCTTTCTCCCACTTTCTCACTCGCGTATTTTACACCTACGTCTCTACTATACGCATACTCGCATGCTACGTGCGCAGACATGCACACCGAGTGCATGTATACACAATTCATGCGCGCGAACGTATATTTTTATATTCTTCACACACACACCCTTTCTTTCGCAGAACACACGCAAAGGATGATCGTATCCCTTTACCGGCTCGTATATATGCATTCGCACCTACACTCTGCCGAATCTTTCACGGACGTACGCACATTAACGCGCTCGTTCACTCGAAATCCATCTCTCCCCATATTCCAAACGCCTTTTTCTCATTTCATTCGTTCTCTTCCATCTCTCTCTCCCGGCCTTTTCTTTTCTTCGTTTATCCTTTGGTTCCACGCGGCTGCGCGCGCGGATGCCGTAACTCTTTACGCTCAGAGAGCGCTCGTACATACTCCGCTCTTCGAAAGAGCTCTGCTCCTTCTTCGGCTTCTCTCTCCCTCTTCCTCTTTCTTCTGCTATACGCGTCCTCGCGCGCGTCAAGGGACAGAAGAGACTTATGGCCGCCTTAATCAGCCGAGGTGCGAACGGGCTAATTTGAATTCGTTAACCATAAGCGAATCCGACGCGCGACGCGTTTTTTCTCTCCCCCCTCCTTCTCCTTCTCAGCCGAGAGGGAAAAAGAGCCGAGGAAGAGGGCTCGGCGATTAAGTTGCACCTTAACTTTCCGTGACGTGTATATTATGCGCTTCCACACTCTCTTATCTCTCCCGCCGCTGCCTTCCTGCGAGCGCGCGTGTACCCACGCAAGCTCCTCAACTCCCTATAGTCTACATGTATATACAGCGCGATGCCACCGCGATATCGAAGATCATCCAGCGGCCATCGCTGATGATGATGATGATGATGATGATGACGACGACGATCGGCGCATTCAAAGCTGCGCCGGAGAGATTTGAAGAAGAAAAGAAAGAAATATTTTTCCCTGTCGGGAAAACAACACGACAATCACGAGCGCGCGCATTGTGTGAGCTAGCGGTGCCCCGCGAGGCTTTTCGGGGGCCCCCCGCGGCCGCTTTTTCGTGTGGGTGTTAAGTAATATATTACCAGGGCGCGCGTGAGTCTGTGTAGCAGCTGGATCGGCGAGCACAAAGGATCGATGGATCGTTACTCTTGCTGGCTCTGTAGGAGCTTGTTTCTGTTGGCTTGTACACGCTTTTTTCGGAGGCGTAAATGAGGTGCTGGTGCGCTTCTATTCTTTTAGAGGTGGGGCTGCGCAAGATGAAAAATCGTGTTGATTTTGGAGAAGCGATCGGTTAGCCCTTTAAGTGATTCTTTTTTCGTGAAATTCGTTGTGGTGCCTGGGCTGAAAAGAAGGAGGTTGTGGGATTGAGCGATCTTTCGGCAAGATTGGTTGTTGAAGCAGAAAGCAATAATTTACGGTAAATAAGGATGGGTTTAGGGAAGACTGTAGGAAAGTGTAGAGTAGTCAAGCTGCAAGTGTTTGGAAGTGATGTCTTTATATAATAATCAGTGGCGGTAATGTGATGTTCATAATAGTCAACATTTCTCAAATGTTCAGGAATGAGAAATAGCCGGCCGGTAAATGCGTAATATAAATGCAAAGATACTAAAACATAAACATAATAAGGTACATTTTGGATTATTTGAAACGCAAAAATGTTGTAAATGTAATTATACCGTTCCCATGTCCATCAGGGAAAATTCATTGCGCAACGGATTTTGTATTTAAATGAGAACCTTTTTTCATGACTCATTGCTATGACCAAAAACTATCCATTACATAAGTGTTTTCAAAACTTCAAACAGTAAAACTACAGCTTTATTATTCATGTAAAATGGATTCGAATGCACTAAAATAGCCTTTAATAATCTCTTGAAAATTATACGTCTTTACCTATACTTCACTCGTGCCTTGTACTTATAAGTAACTGATGTAAAAACAGTGACATGGAACATTTTTGGGATCAATTTTCAGCCCGCTATTTTTTATCAATACAGTATTGTAACTTAAATTTAACGTAAAAGATAAAAGACATTTCATTCAATTTGTAAAACATCGTGGAATCCAAGCGTGGCAATAAATTAGATTCAGTACAGGACAGCAGAGCAAAAATGATGCATTACAGGCGGCCGGATAAGCATCGCCGAACTGCTCATTTACATTTTTCCAAGATCGATCTCGAACTTTTCTTTATCAAACGCCTCAATTAGTAACGAATAAAACCTTTTCTTCTGCCTCGGATGCAGATATCCCAACCAGATACCGATCTCCGCGCACGCGCGCGCGAGTTCGATTTCTCCGTGCGATAAAGCGTTGGTTTTGCGGCTGGCGGTCGGAAAAAAATTAATTTTTTGCAGTCGTCGTCGGTGCTCTTTTAAAGTTCAACGTGTACCCGCTCGCGCGCGCGCACGTAGCTCCCGCAGCCTCGGGGGGAAAGAAGCGCAAAACACGCGCCTGTAACATCGACGTTTACGAGGTGTTATTATGTACACGCGCGCCGCCGCCGCCGCGGTACGACGTACAAAGTCGCCCTGTGGGATTTTCAAGGATTTTCGTTGCCGCAGAGGTGCGATGCCAAGCGCGTAAATGAGTCGGGGAACGTATCGACCGCATTAGGCTGGCCGAGCTTGTGTTACGGTTAGCTTTTTATATACATATCTTTTTTTTTTTTATTTTGATGATGGGTGTGTGGTGATGGAGTTATATTGTGTTATTATGTGTTACCGGCTTCTTTCTTTTTTTTCTTTTTTGGTAGCGGGCTTGATAGTGTAAGTTATGAGAAAGTATTATAGCTAATAGCGGTCTTAATTAATGAACTTAAATATGATGAGGAGAAGACAAGCGAGCGATGGAAAAAAACGCCGGTCCGCAACATTAGAAAATTAGGATTTATTGGATAATTTTTTACTCCAGAGTGTGTGGATGCTTTTGTCGTTTGCCGATGGCATAAGAGTGCTTATAATGGAGTGTAATTTATCAAACAAGTGCTATACAAATACATATTGGAATATATGTAAACATTTTAGAGTTACCGCTGATGAAGTCTTTTAATTTATATTTATTATTATCAAATGAAATTAGTAGACACATCAATAATTCCTTTCCCAATAAGCAGCAACTATCCGCGACACAACTGTATATTTAGATAATTAATGTGGTACCAACGAGAAAATTAGTCACGTTATTCCTATATATACATAGTTGCAACACCAAATATAAATCTTGTTAAAACGGTATAGAAAAAAGGGTCTATTGAAAAGAGCGGCAGGCGCAAACGAATTTTTATTGCATTGTATTACACGTCCCAAAGATCGATTTATCGAAAGTGCAGGGATCCGTAAGCAAGTCGCGCCCCGCGGGGCTGCACGCCGCGCGATGAAGACGTCACTGAAAAATAATTTAACTCTGACGCTCTTGCACCTTTGTGTAATAAAATCTAATTTCATTAATAACGATGTCGATGTCGCTTCATTAATTATTCGGGTGATTACGATTTCGTGAATATTTCGAATGGCATTTCTTGAAGATCAATTTGTAAGCCTACATTTTTTATTTTTAATATGTAAATTTTTTAAACAACTTGTTTCTGATTTATTATAAAATTAACCAAATTATAAAGAGTCAAAAATAAAAGGTGTTTCATACCTAAAAGTGTAACTTTAATTTAAATTCACTATGAGTACAACAAAATTCTGAAATATTTGTAGTATTGAATTATTTTTAACTATTACATTATCTAAAGTTTTTCCATAAAATTATAAAAATAGAATTTTTGCTCTTAAGCAAAGAATCCCGCAAAATTCATTTAAATGCCATAAATTTTAATAAATCGCATTTTATCATACTTATATCCGCATAAACAAAAAGTGGCTATGATAATCCAGCTATCTATTAATGATAAACAATGTAAATGAGCAGTTTACATGCAACTACGACCTTATTTATGTAGCACTCATTGTACACCGATAAATATTTACAACGAAGACCCTGCCTATCTCGCGATAAATCTCACCTATACAAATTGAAAATCAAACCGTCCGATCACGCGGCTTCGATTCTCCCAGGCCCCCAAAAAATAAACTGTATCAACAGTTAGACACCTCTCTCTCGGAGCTTCTTTTAATTTTCACCACTCCCGCCGGCACCCAACAATAATATCATCCTTTCCAAAACCAAAAAAGCCCATTGTGTCGCAGCTCGCGCTGCATCTACAATGAAAGTCATTGAAAAAAGGGGGCTCCCCCCCTACCACCGCTCGATAATGAGATTTTCATTGTAAAACGCGGCATTGCTCGGTCCGATCGATTTATACGTGTATATACATACCGAAAGACGACGTGCGCGCGTACGCGGGTATCCGTAAAAGTCGCCCCGCGGGGCAGCCGATGAAGACGTCTTGTCTCTCTCTCTCTCTCTTGCTCGCTCGCCTGCCCAGGTTCTCACACCTCTGAGAAGGCGCGCGGCGCGGTCAAAGGCCCGCGGGGGGTAAGGCCCCTGGGACCGTGAGGCTAATTGATACGTAAGATTACGTTCCTACTCTTCTCGGGCTCCTCGACGTCTTCCTTTCTCTCGTTCGCTCGGTAGAAGGAGGGAGAAGGAGAGAAGGAGAGCCGCGCTCCTCGCGCGGGCGCGCGCGGCTGCCGATGCTTTTTCTCTCTTTCCTTGCGCTCCTCGCGCGCTCAATCTTTTTTTCGCGCCCCCGGGGGCTTTCGCTCCTCTCTCTCTCTCTTTCTCGCAAAGATGATTGGTCGTCGCTGGGCTCGTCGGGGAGCAGCCACTAAATTCTTCTTGCGGCGAGCCGACCGCGCGGTGGTTGCGCTCCTCGCTCAAGCACGGCTTGATTCCTTCGACGCTCGTAAATCTGTTTTCTTCTACAAACGATACTATTAAATGCGCTAAGTGGATTAGATAATAGGCGCAAGTCCCAAGCTGCGTTTCTTTTTTTCCTTTTTTTTTCTTTATTGAGGGGGGAGGAGGTGGAGGCGTTCGGTGTCTGCGAAAAAAATTAATTTTCTACTCCATTTTTGCAAAGGAGAAGATGTTGGAGTTTCTGCGAGGTGATCGTTAAAATTATCGTGTTTTTAGAGTCATTAATAATACTAATCCGCTTTATAGCGGCTAAGTAAATTTGAAATTCTGATTTTACTATAAAACAGTCTAATGAATGTTTCCTTGGAATTTAATTGAGAGATGCGAGCTTCAGATTTTTAGTATTATAACTTAAATAAAAGCTAACGAAGAGGAAATGAAAAACATTTAAAACATTTAAAATACAAGATTAAATTAAAAATCTTTTAATAATTGTAAACAATTTTATACTTATGGAAAATATATTTATAGATATCTTTTTGATATATTTTGATATTCCAGTTATATTTCCTATAAAAATATTTTCTGTTTAAAAATGTTCAGGAAGTCACTGTAAACCTTTGAAAGGAGCGCCTCAAAGTCTAGCGCGCACATAGAACCTCTCCTTTATTCTCCTATTCTTCCTACCGATGTTTTTTTCTTAGAAAGAAAAATGATCGCCGCGATTGATTCGAATCGAGAGAAATCTACATTAGACGGAGTTTATGTTATTAGCGGTCCATTCGTTTCTCTTTTGATGAATCGTACGCCGAGAATTTCGTAAGAGAAGGCCTTTTTTCTATGGGCCGAGCGCTGGATATTAATGGGACTGCGATAAATAACTTTTCGTGTTAAGGAGGTGTGAAGTAACAAAGTTATTCGCTGGGGTTAAGCCGACGGATTTTTTTTCCAAGCGTTGCATATTCAATTTTGTTTTGCCTTTTTCTTCGCGCAATTTATTTTAAGCAAGACAAATTTACTTGTCCCCAGAATATGTAATTATATGCCGTTGGATATAATTTTTAGGAGAACGTTTTAATTATTTCTCCGCGAAATCATCCATCAACGTCCTGTTTTAGCTTGAGTTTTATGCACTTAAAAATAAGAAAATTAATTATTTTAAGCTTTCTAAAATTACAAGTTATTAATATACATAGCGCTCTTAGATAATTTACACATACCATTTATTTATATTAATCTTTATATTCCTTCACAAATCAATAATTATACGATAGATCAAAACGAAATAATTTTATTTTCATTTTTGTCCAAGGAAAAGATTTACTTTAAAAAATCAACAAAGACAAAACTTTATAAACTATTTACAATAAATTTCCAACTAAAAACAAGCAAGAAGCAAATCAATCCGCAAAAATTAACCCCCATTTGCATGCATAAAAACAAAGAAGCCATCTAATTAGCTCCCAGCTAAACAGGCTCCCGGGGAAAAGTGATTCTTAACAGGCCCACTTCGCGGCTCGGAGCCCCAATCCCCGTGTAGAACAGCCGCCCCCTAAGACACGCTGTTTTTAAAATGTATCTCCTGAGGGGTCAGGGGGAAAAAACGGCTCGGCTCCAAAGAAACAACGACGAGGACAACGGCGGCGAAATTACATCTCGAAAAGGCGCAAGAAAAGGCAGACAATGCGCGAAAGAAAGAGAGAGAGAGCGAGAGAGAGGTGGTGTAGAGAGGGCGGAGGGCACACGCGAGAAGGTTCGCGCTGGGGCGTGGTCCCCGGGTGATTTAGCGTCCGAGAGAGGTGCGTGAGTGTGTCTCTATCGCAAGCGAGCGAAAGAGAGAGAGCTAAACAAAACGGCCTATACCACTTGCTCGCTCTTTGAGAGCAGCGCGCGCGCGCGCGCGAGCTCGAGCGGCATTTCGGGGCGGCAGCTTTACAGCCGTTTAGTGTTTTACGGCCGTTTTATGAGCGCCCCGCGCACAAGCGACTCGTGAGAGTTAACTCGCGCGCGGCGAGCTGCCTCGGATATAACCCGACAATTTCTCGACTCCGAGAGAGAGAGAGACCTGGCTTTTCTTTTTCGAATTCTTGAGTTGTGATGCTGGAGGGAGAGTGGCTTTTGGAGGGGGTGAGGCGAATTAAAATTTAGCTGCGGATTCGGTTTGTCAGTGCTGATTTGAAATATTGCGAGAGCTGGAAGATCCTGTAAATCATGGATAGCGGTGAAATTTATACACGTGGCTATAGGTAATTTTAAATGATATCGAGTCAGAGAATTCTATTTATGTAAGTCTATTTGACTTTGTATCGGTCTAAAATCTTATTGTCTCTGATTTCTTATGCTTTTGTTCCACTGGTGAACTGCTCAATAGCAACAGGAACAATCGGAGAACTCATTGTCAGAATCGAGATCTTTATCTACAAGTGTCAATAACCTTTGTCCATTCGCTCTTTTATCCGTAAAAAAATACTTGAATATCTGTATTTAAGTTCCTGTCTTCACTCCAATAAAAAATTTTGAATATATTTTGACACTTAATTACTTATTGTACAACATATTGTTTCCCAAAATCTATTGTATTCAAAAACTTAATATTCCTATTTAGGAACATTTACAATTCAAAGAATTCGTCTTATTTATATCCTATCGTTTTAGCATAGCTAACTGTACTTCCTTAACTTTAACTTATCTTTCACCCTGCCAGACTCGCGCACTAAAGACTTGCATCTCGAAATTCATTGGTTTATTATCTCGACAAGAAGATTCATCCTCGGCCGATCATCTGCAAAGGCCCGCGCAAATATTTTTAACGAATCCCACATATACAATCGGTATTTATCAAAACGCGCTCGCGCGCCGGCCTTTTATGTTTAATAGTCGAGTTATTTGTTATTATTACATCTAGATTTTTGCCCCAGATACCTGACGTGCCCTCTCTCTCTCTCTCTCTCTCTCTCTCTCTCTCTCTCTCTCTCTCTCACTCTCTTTCTCGTCCGCATAAAATATCCCATCGGAGAAATGCATTCGCAGTGATAATTATCGGCAAAAAAAGAAGAGCGCGAGCGCAGTCGTATCTCGACCCCGCGATTCAAAAGCGAGCCTCGTTACACATCTACTCGTATCTCCGCAGATACTCCATCACCATCTGTATAAACCAGAAAGATACGCCGGCACTCGCCGAGTCCATTCGTATAAACACTCACACACATACACAGCCATCCGAAAAGTCGATATCTCAAGAAATTATAAATAGTGCACTATTCGTTCGCGTAAACAAGTCCACTTGCACTCGAACTCCTCTTGCACCCATACACGTGCGCTGCACCCGCGCCTGAGGCGGCTCTCTCTCTCTCTCTCTCCCTCTCTTATCGGGCCCGGGGCGCTCGCCGCTGCGAGCCCGAGTATATAAACGATAACGAGGTAATAATAATCGAGTTAACCCAAGCAGAGGGCTTGCATATACACGCCCGCAGAAGGAGAAGAAGAAGAAGAAGAAGAGGGATGCCCGCGCAGGGGAAAAAAATCCATTATCTAGGAAGGAACGGCCGTGCCGAGGTCCGATCGATTTTATCGGGCGCGAGACTTCTCGGGCTTTATATATATACGCTGCAATCTGGCCGAGGAATCGGCGCACGTACGTATATAGGCGCGGACCTGACAAAAGAACTTTACGAGCCGCGATAGGCTTGTTTATGCATTATCGATAAGGCTTTCGAGGTATATTTTAAAACGCATAAGTGATACGCCGGGCCCACACCGCTGGCTTCAATGTGCTCCGCGCAATATCGTTATGCCCGGTTATTAATGCCTTTTAAGGCGCTTTGGAGTACCCGATCGGTCAGCTCGTTTTGTTTTATGTATTTAGTATGTATTAAGATGATGTATGGATCATAGTTTGGGTATCTTATACGAGCAAAATTATGTCTTTTTAGAAACAAAACAAAAAAATAAAAAATGTTGTCTGTTTTAAAATTTTTAACTAATTAAGAGATTGCGTGACCTTTGGATCACAAATCTTGATGGAACTTGATGTTTTCAGAACCAAAAAATGATCAAAGCCGAACTTATACGGTCTAACGCTTTAAAAAACTCAATTTACAGAGGATTTGTATTTTTATTTTAATATGGAAATTTTTAAAAAAGAACCACTACGTAAAATGCCTACAGTCAATTTAGGTCTCATCAATCTTAAATAAATAAAATGAAAATAGAAGAAGCTAGCTTCAGTCTGGAGTTTTAAAAATTATGAACCAATAAGTAGAACCAAAGTTATACTTGTTTAAAATTGAGTAAAATACGCGCTAACTCATCAGCACAAGGTTTTCTCAAAGAAATTGTATGTAATATTGTAACAATTAATAAAATTTTATATATTTTTAACATTTTTTTGGCGATATCTGAAATCCAAAATAATGCTAAATCTTTTTGAAAAAAAAAAACAAATATCATTTTTTAACTCAGCAGATGTAATATTATTATATACAAGAAAGTGTCTTTAGATATTGCATTTCTTTGTACGTCTTGTATGTTTAAAAGTACACTCGGTCACAATTCTGTCTCAGCAATGTTAATTTGAATTTTTGAGGTAAGGTTATAAAAAACACTCTCTGTATCATTCTCTCTCACGGCAAAACAAGCCATGACTAACCTTACCTAAAAAAAAATTCAAAAATTCAAATTAACATTGCTGAGATAGAATTGTGACCGAGTGTACATGTATGAAATTTTACTTTACATTCAATCAGGATATCCATCAACTGTCTGATAGTAGCAACTATTTATTTATTCATGATTTATAACCTATTTGACATCTTGGGAGATATTGCAAAACGTAATCACTTATAAAGAATTAGAATAATAAATTTAATCGTGTGATATTTTGACTACAAAAGTATCAATTCATCAATTAAGTCTTCTCAAAAAATCGATAACTTCATAAAGATTAAAAGTTTCAACTTAATCTTTATAAAAAGTAGAATCACAACAGTAACTTTTTCGAAATATCGACCAATATTATAGCAATGTTGTAGCAATATAGTGTAGATTTTGTAGCAAAATTATAGCTATAATATGTTGCTAGATTATTCCAATATAAAGTCTGTAATATCGAAAATATAAAGATAATATCGTAACAATATTGTGTTGATCTTATAACAATATTGTAAGAGTATTCTGTTTATACGGTAACAGTTTGTATCAATATTATAACAAATACTATCCAAATGTTGTAGCCATATTGTAAGAATATTGTGTTAATATTATGTCAATATTGTATCAATATTGTGACAATATTGTGTTAATATTGTGTTAATATAATATCGATATTGTAGCAATATTATAGCAACATCATGCCAATATTGCTACGTACTTGAGCTAATATTGTTTTAATATTGTAACAATATTGTGTAGCTCTTGTAGCAATGTTGTAAGAATATTGTGTTAATACGGTGAAAATGTTCTATCAATATTATAACAATATCATATTTTAAGAATATTGTGTTAATATTATATCAATATTATGTCAACATTGTACTAATATTGTGACAATATTGTGTTAATATCGTATTGATATTGTAGCAATATTAGAGCAACATCATGCTAATATTGTTACGTAGTTAAGCTAATACTGTTTTAATATTGTAACAATATTGTGTAGCTCTTCTAGCAATGTTATAAGAATATTGCGTTAATATGGTGGAAATGTTCTATGAATATTATAAAAATATCATATTTTAAGAATATTGTGTTAATATTGTGTCTATATTATAGCAATATTGTAAGAAAATTGTATTAATATTATGTCAACATCGTACCAATATTGTGACAATATTATGTCGATCTTGTAGCAATATTAGAGCAACATTATGCCAATATTGTAACAATAGTGTGTTAATAGTTTTTTAATATTTGGTCAGTATTTTATTAATATTGTTTCAAGCAATATTATAGCAATTTTGTATCAATATTATAACAACTTTGTAGCAATATGGTAATAGTGTTGTGTGTATGTTGTGTGAATATCGTGTAAATATTGAAACAATATATTGTCGATGTCATAGAAATATCGTAAGAGTATTGTGGTATTTTTATTTTATATTATTTTCAAATGTTTAAAAGCAAAAAACTAATCTTTTTAGAAATTTTTATATGTCATTAAGTTTGAAATGTGCATATTACAGTATTACTTTACCTAGAGTATGATCAATGCAGTCAAATTACCTTTAAATTAAAACTTCTATTTTAATCCTTATAGTGACTTCAAATTAAAACCTACATTTTAAACTTTTATAAAGATTAAAATGTAGGTTTAAAACTTTTAGGTTCCAGTTTTCGCACCAATCTACTTTTCCATAAACACCGCCTTCTTGATAATCAAATCTAATCATACTTAGTGTGCAAACACAATCTGTATTTTTTGAAATCTTGTAATTTAAAAATATAAATTATATATATCAAACACTGACAGGCAAATAAATCCTTCTTGAGATTTAACGCCTTAAATAAATAACAAAAATATGTATACAAATAAAATTTAAAAGAAAACAAAAATTTAAATGAACTCTCCGGCAGATAGAATGTTACCAAGTGTACATATTATATTCAAAATTGATCATGTACAATTTTGACAGAATCCTACTAAAAAGTAAAATATTTTGTAGCGTTTTAAATTGGATGGAGACTATCATATAAACTTTTACTCAAGTAAATTAACTCCTAAATCAAATTCAAATTCACCAATCACTCTTTCCTAATCCACCAAAGTAAATCCAAAGCCAAAATTTTCCTTTTCACCAAAATCATAATATTTTACTAGCCTCAGAAGTCTCGCGATCCACTTTCTCGCGGTTGCGCTTGCACCCCATTGTCTCGCGATAGGGGCCTTCTCAGGAATTTCGATTATCGGCTCGCCTCGGCGGCCGGTATATATAACGATCATCCTCGCGTGGCGGACCCGCCTACGAGCCGCGAGTGCTCCACCTTCTTGCTCGCTCTTTCCTATACCTATATAGCCGATATAGCCGCGCGATGCCCTGGAGCTGCTCTCGGGGAAACGAGTCTTTTTGCATTTAAATTAATTTGCGCCGATTAATTTTTAATTAAAGCCAAAGGTTGGGGGAGGGGAGAAGAGGTATCGGCCTGAGAGCTCCTTCGATTGCCCGACGCGCGAAAAGCACGCGTGCAGTCGATCGATGCGAGTCTGACTTTTTTCTTTTTTGGTGTTGAGCTACCCGTTTACGGTCTTGGTGAGATTTACGCTGAACGGACGTATTGTAATTATTGATTTTTGAGTGCTGCAGTGAAGATTCGGTTGAACTGCTTTTAAAATAAATGCTCAAGTATCGGATATTCAATTAATATACAAATATATGTTTTTTTGCACGTTGAAAATTTTATTTTTAAACATTTACCATTTTAATTAAATTGTGGAATATTGAAAGAAAAATATGTATAATAATGCAGTTATCCTTGAAATAACAAAATTGTGATTTAAAGCGTTATCTCTCTAGAAGTTGAGGAGTAAATCTGTGTACAAATTTGCTCATTAGAATAATTAGTTAAATAATAAATATGAATATAAACTAATGGTGGAAAAAGACTTGAAAAAGTATGTAAAGATAGTATGAAGACTATAAAAGTTTATGACTTTATTAAAGATTGAACCTCTTATTTAGATTTTTAATAAAATTTGAACAGACATACATTTTAAAAATATTAGAGTCACAACTAGAATAAGAATATGCATACAGTTTAGAACCTAAAGTTGTTAAGCTTTTTGGCCAACAAACGTTAAAATGACATTGACATAGATATGACATAGTTAAGTGTCATTTTAACATTTGATGACCAGAAATTCTGCCCAGAATCTGGTCAACTTTTACCAGGGAATCTGTTCCGTAAAATCTATTTATTCCTAATGCAAAAGTAGTATCAATATATAAATTTCTTTATACTAACCCAATGAATATTAACTTCTTATCATAGATTTAAAACTCTTTTTGTATAATCTAAAGACATAATCGTTCACACAATTCATACCTTTTACTTGTAATAGAACGACCTTGCTCATAAGGTACCAATTAGGGCAAATCTTTGACTACCGTACCTGCTTAGCCGATCTATGTTAAATTAATATCTACTAAAAAGTAAATTCTCTTAATAAATGTATGCACGTGATGTACGTAAATTACGTTTATAGAAAAGTATTCTCATATAGATAAGAGATATCAAACTTAGCTTCCAACTTACAGGATTTGAAAAATTCATAAAAGAGCATCAACAGAGCCCTACCATTAAACTCTCTTTTTAATCATTCTCCTCATTCCTTTGTCCGCACGAACTTTCAACTAATGATAAAAGCCGAGCTTTCGATTAAAGTAAGAAACAAGTTTTTCAGCGTGTGTTATTTTCTTTTCTAAAAGTCCGCACCGCGCACGCGAATGCATAGTCGATCGCGTGCCCGGCCAGTTCTCGGCAGAAACTTCTCATTTCTCTCGCGTATATACATATATTAAATACGCGCGTTTAACGCACGTACCGAACCCTCGACACGCGCGCCAATTAAATTAAAATCATCCTTCAATTTTTACGAACGGACAGTAAAGGTGCGCACAGAACGAGAGGAGAGAGAGAGAGAGAGAGAGAAACGGAAAGTCGGACAGGAATTGCAGCTGCTGTAATATAGCTCGCGGCTTAATTACGATTATCCTTCCGGGAGCTCTCTGTCTGCGCATCGTAGAGATGTGTACAGCAAAGTAAACGAGGATCATCTGGAGCTGCGTATACGTTTGTGGATGCGTTTTGAGAGATGTGAGACGTGAGCGTGTTTAGGTTGTAATTCGCGATCTGCAAGTTGTACTTTACGCACCGCTGAGTGTAAAGCGCGTCGGATTAAATGCCCTGCTTGTATGTGGTTTGAAGTTTAAACGATTTCGCTTATCGGGTTTATTGATCTTTTGCTTATCTTATTTTATGGTGTTTTTTACGTTTGTTTATGTGAAAAATATGAATATCTCTAAATAAAATAAAAGTCAAATAATTACAAGGTTTTTGAATAAAAAGAAGTGTACTGTGTAAAATAGTTTTTAAAAAACTTACTTTTAATACGTGTTTTGCTCAATGTTTTGTATTTTATGTAAATCTTGAATCTTGCTTTCTAGTTGTATTTATCAAAAACACTGGCTGGACATCTACGCTTGTATGTAACTCATAAATGATTCATAAGGTATATAACATTATAATATAGTCAAACAGATTTTGTTTTTTTTTCAGAAAGTCTCTATAAGTGTTAATTCAGTATTTTAAAAAGATTTTAAACAACAAATTTTTGAGTAGTTTAATCCACTACCCGTTACCAAGTAACACAAAAGCAAAAAAAAATTGTTCATTTCAATCAAAAAATGCATTATTTTTTACATACAAAAATTATGCAGCCTGCACATACTTTCTGAACAACTGCATCGAACAAATTAATTTAAACTTTTGCATTAAAAATGACCTCACTGAAAGCGCTTTCATCCCGTACTCAAACATCCACATAAGTACAACTCACGTACGGAGACCGATCGAGAAAGAAAAATGGAAAACGTTTGCGAGTGAAATGTCAAAACAGCGTACAGCCAAACAAAATGCCCGCACGTGTACAGGTGCAATCAGCTTTCTCTTGCAATTAAAATCGCGCTGATTAAAGGACGAAAGGCAATCGCTGTTCACATCTGCATACACACAAACGCATACACACACACACACACAAACACACGGATGCGTGCACAACGCGTCTTTTTTGCCACCAAGTTATTATCTCGTTTCTTTCGGTATCCGTTTCGCCTCTACGCGAAAAAAAAGCGAGAGAGAAAATACCGAAGCGCGCGCGCGCGGGCACGCGGGCACGCATATCCACGCCTACCCATAACGATATTTTAATTAAAGCGCGAGAGGCCGAGCGAGGGGTGATCCCGGGAGAAATTCAATCTCGCGATAATAAATGATCGTCGGGCCAACACCTTCGCGCTGACGAGCGCAGCACCGGCTTTAAAAGCAGTTCACACCTCTCCTGCATGTGTGTATGTGTGAGTGTGTGTGTGTGTTTGTGTGTGTAGGGTATAGAGATAGCGCGAGCTGCAGCAAGCCGATGACGTATAGTTCGGGACTTGCTCGCTCGAGCTTCTATCCAATTATTATTCTAGAACGGGGGGAGCGAGAGAGAAAGAAGAGAGAGGGAGAGGTTGGATGTATAGAGTGGCTTATCTTTTGAAGTTCGTGTTGTGGCTGCTCGTTTTTTCATCTTTTTTGTTTCGCGCTGCGCCAGTGGTGTTGCTGCTTTTCTTTACGGACTCTCTCTTTTTTAGGTTGTGTTGAGCCTCAATGCTGTTGGTGTTTCGTCCTTTGATCGCTCGGTGAGCCGCGGCTACTCCCCTTTGATAAGTCTACACTGATTTTCCTGTCCTGATACTGCACGGCTTTTCTTGCCGCCTTCTTTTTTTCTTTACATTCTTTTCGGTGCATAGTCGACAATCAGATGTAGGAGCGATGCTGGATGGAATTTTTAATAGGAATGTGTAGTCTTTTGAGAATCAATAATTGCTAAAAATTGTTTGCTAATATTAATATAATTTTATTATTTTGTAAATTCTAACCATAAAAATATTTTTATGATTATTTTTTTAAATTATTTATAATTTAATATTACAAGTTACTTTTTTACTCTGATTTTAAAACAAGATTTAAGTTACAACGGTCGAAGTCAATAGCCGTGAAGTAAAGATATTTGATTTGTAGATAAAGCGCCTCAAGTATTATTACGTGGCACTTCTTAAAAATATATTGCTTGCCATTAAAAATCTTATTTATGAAGTACAAAACTTACTTTAAAAGAGGCTCGAAGCTTCAATTCTTAAATTGCAATTTAGCTTTCTAAAACCGTCTATTTGTACGAATACTATTACACGCTTTAAAATTCCATAAATTTTTTTGTTCAGTTTTGACTGAAATCATTTCACGAGAAAAAAGCACGAGATGCGCCGAAGATCCCCTCAAAACCTCTCAAAATATACTTTCGCACACACCGGTCCCAGTTCGACATAAGCTGCAAAAGTTGAAATTCAATTTTTCAAGTGACTAAGCCGCTTTGAGTTTCGACCCAATCCAGCTTACACACACTCTCACACATACCTCTATTCTCTGACAACTCAATTCGTCGTCACTCCATCTCTCTCTCTCTCCCTCTCTCTCTCTCTCTCTTTCTCGCCTCCTTCGGCTTTTCGGGAGAGTGAGAGGAGGCACGCAGGTACCGCTCGCTCTTGCACCACGGAAAATTGAATTAGTGACGAGGCCGCGGCAGACTCTCCGGAGCCGTTCATAATTGCTTTTTTCGCTCGTTATATGTATACGCGCTCGCGCGATGCGCGCAGTGAGTCATCGATATGTATACGCGCGCGCGCGCGTGCAGCTCAGCTCTCTATCTTACTTTGGCCGGTATCCATTTCTCAAACGCGAAATTGCCTCTGCTCGCGCCGCGGCGAGGCCTCCTTTTTCGGGAAGAAAAGATTCCCATTATCAGGTGTGAAAAGGGCGTGAAGTTTTAAGATTTCTTACGGGACGCCCTTTTTTTTCGCCTTTGCGTTTATATATCGGGCTGCCGCGCGTGCGCGCCCAGTCCTTCGAGGATGACGTGAAACTTTCTTTTCCGAAGCCTCTCGAGGGAGAAGTCGCCTATAGAAATGTGGGGCCTCTTTCAAGAAAGGTGCGATATTCTACTTGGCAATTAGGAATTCGTGTTTTTTCTTTTATAAGCTGGCTGTAAGAGCTGAATTTTGTATTCATCCGCACGAAAAAAGAAAACAATTTTCTTCTGTAGGAGAAGAACAAATGGTCGAATGCATTTCGTATTACTAAAAGTATTTGAATAGAAGCTCGGAAATTTCGTAATATGTACATTCTCGGAGAAAATATTTTAATCTAATTATATTGAAAATAATACCTAACGATTGACAGCTAATTTCATCTGTATGCAGACAATAAATAACCTTAATCAATGTTAAAAATCGTTATCGTGCACTTAAAAAACAGTTTTCAAAACAGTTTTCAAATCAGATTACAAGCCAGTAATCAAATCAATAATTACACTCACCAATAAAACCATAACAAAAGCTGCACCCCGTGTGGTCGAGCCGATCAAGAAAAACGCCGAGCCACACAGAGCAGAGCCGGGGCCGCGTTTAATCTCGTAAAAATAATGCCCCCGTCAGTTTTTCCTAGCCCCTCCTTATCTGACAGGTAGATCTAAATTCGTTTAACACCTCAATCCACAGCAAACAGCCAGCTCTGCCTCTATGACTGTCCAAAAGCGCCTAATCCCTCTCGTTTACCAGGCTAATCGCGATGTCGCGTCCAGCGCTCCGAGACGCGCCGGCAATTATTTTAAGAGCGCCCAACCGAGAGAAAACACGCCCAAATCAGCCGGCAAGACAAATGCTCGCCTCGTGACTCTGCATCTCCCTCTCTCGTATATCCGCTACTTTTTCGCAGAACGCGCGCGTTTATTATTTTCGCCGAAGACGAAGAAGAAGGCCTCATTAATCGAGCGCCGTGCCGAGGCGAGCTTGGCGACCGATGGCTCTATTACGGGACCGATGACTATAAATCTCGGGGAGCGATATGCGGTAGCGCGCGTTATGCGGCCATCCTTCACGGGCCGGTTAATTATATGGAGAAGCCGGAGCGCGGCAATTGCGGCGCGCGCATTACGCCGAAACGCGGACTTTCTTGCGAGCGCGAGTGCGTAAGCGAGCGATTACATCGGAGCACTTCATTATAAGCGAGTCGAGCAGCGGAGGGGTATGACCGTAAGATGCGCTTTTCTTTTTTTGGGAAAGAGATGCGCGGTTGGGGAGGCGAGGTGGATTTTTTTAACGTGGTGTTGGGTTTTTTGTTGGATCCGTGGTGATGAGGTTTGAGGAAGATCGGCTGGTTTTTGACAGGGGTTCGTTTAATTCAATTTATGAAGGCGGCTTTTTTCTAATCTGTGAAATCAGGATTTTTTCCGATTTTTTGGAGGATTTTTGAAAGATGAAAACATTTTTTTTAGTTATTTGTTTATTTTATTGCCAAAGTATTTTACATTCTGTTTAAATTTGAATGTACACATGCTATAAAGTATACAAAGAAAATGTTAAAAAAAAACAAATATATGTATATACTCTCTAAAAGAAAAAGTGTGAATCGAGCTCCAAATTCACACTCCACACCTTATGAGGTGTGCACTTAAAAATTCACACCTTACGAGGTTTATTTTTAAATCTCTTATCACTCTTTAAAAATGATAGTTTAGTTGAGGCTCATAAGTAGATAATAATTCCTGATTGGTCGAAATTTTTGATTTGTTGATGTATTTGATCATTCCCAAGAATTTATGCTGATTCGTTTGAAAGATCGAGAAGGGAGATCGTCATCAAATTGAGTACATTTTATATCTGTTGTCTTTGTTTAGCTTGTTTGGATGTGTCAGTATTCCTATTACTCCTTGATGTTTTCTTATAAAGTATAAGTTGAATTTAGCAAGAATTTTTTATATTGTCAAAGTATATTATACTGTATTATTCTTCCAGTTTCTTGTATATAGATTTTGCCGCAGAAACAAGAAATTTTATAGACATCTTGGATATCTTTGATCAGATGCTGTGTTGATCTCTTAGTTTAATACTCTTGCCTCTAATGTCTTATATATCGAATTGTTTGATAAAGTAAATAATTCATTTTGACTAATGTTTTTTAATTTTTTTAATCTGTTTCAACTTTTATCCATTTTGTATTTAGACATGTCTTATTTTGTTCTTAATTTTTGTAAGCTCTATATTAGTGAGCTAATAACTGATTTTGGGAAGTATGACGATGGGACGTAGAAATCTCTTGGTTTATAAAGGTTTTCTTTACATATTATGCTTTAAGGTTCTATTTATTTCCATGATAAATTTAATATCAGGATGTTGCTAGTATATTGGTAATCCAGAAAATTATGAAGATCCTCTTATCTGTGAGACCATATTACGAAGATATTATCCATGTTTTTTAATAATTTTATTGAACATTTAAGCTTTCCTAGATCGAGTGGACTATAGTTGTAGTTTTGATGTTATACATATATAACATAAAAAAAATGTCGATAAACACAATGGCAATCTTAAATATGAACTGCATAGCTTACTAAAAAAATTAAGTGATCTTCCATATAACTACGAAGTAATATTCATTAAAATAATTGCTTAATTTTATTAATTTGAAAAATTCAATTCTAAGAAGTATAATTTTTTATCTAGTTTACATGATTGAAGTTTTTCGAGAATATATAATATTACAATATAAATCTTATAAAATAATAATAATTAAAACATATGCTCCGAATAAAATTTTTATAAAAAAAAAGGAATAATAAATTAATTTGAAAAATATAATAACCACTTGAATAAATCGCTGCAACAACCTACAGAAACAAAAGCCAACCTCCACCCCCGGCCGTCTAAAATTCCAGAGCGCTGGCCCTTTTCACTTTCCTACCTAACGCCACCGGCGGCGCTCCTCGCTGCAAAAAGAGCAGCCAGCGTCGATCCAGCAACTCGGAGAGCTCCTCCCTGAATCCCCGCATAAAAGCACACCGCGCCGGGGCAATGCAAACGCGGGACACAATATCGTTAAGGGCTCGGCGCCACGCGATATTCCAGCGCCTTTATAAAATCGTCTCTCTCTCTCTCTCCGTTGGTAGTCGCGTGCTACGGAGGCATTAGCAGGGGGGTAGGCGAAGAAGCGGCGGCGCGCGAGCCAGTTTGAATTTCGAACTCTCTCGGCTTAATTCCATCGACACATACAAACACACGCGCCGCGGGAGCCTCTAATTGGCCTCTCATTACCGCGCCTGCCGAGCGGCCAAACGTCGCTCCGATTACGTTTGCCAGTCGTTGTTATTATCTGCCGCGGGACCGTTCGATTTAATGGCCGATTGTTTCGAACGCTGCCCGCGTGCCCGAGGAGGAGGAGGAGAAGTGCGCCGTTAATAGAAATTTATCGCGAGGCGGAGCTAACGCACGCGCGCGCGCGCGCGTATAGTCGCTTAATGCCAAGCGCGCGCGCGCGATCGAACGCGCGCTGAGCGGATTTGCGGTTTCGTTTTGGCCGAGCTGAGGTGGAGGCGGGATGGGATTATTGAATTGGGATTGCGTTTTGGAATGCTGGTTGGGGGGGATGCGTTAGGCGAGTACGAGAAAGTGTGATAGAGGTTTTTAAGTGGGAGGTACTGAAGATGTTTTGGGAAAGTTTAGAAGGAATACATTGATATTTAATTATGCGAAAAATATTCTTCTGATATTTTAAACATTCAATGAAGAACATGAAATATACTCGAGTAATTATTACATTTACTGGAAGATGAAATAAATTTACTGTTTATAAATATATGACAGATAGTATATACGCATTCAATTAATTAAATCTTAGTTTTAGTGAAGTCCATCAATTGGAACCTAGATATACCTCTAATAAAATACTTTAGTAGTACGTAAATCGTAACGAGAAAAAAATATAAAATATCTCGATTTTCATAAAAACTTTTGTTTTTAATAAATCGATAACTGTTTTATTATTCCAATAACAGTTTTCTAATTTATAATTTAAGAAAAATTAAATTCAATGTTCAACTTTAATTCAAGAATTCTTGATTAATGACAGCTGTGCAATCATGGGATACTTGCAGCTATTGGTACTTTTATCTTTTAAGTCTATTATTCCATAATAGACTATAATGTAAACTGTTCTGCTGACTCGTTTTGTAATTATCAATAATCAATAATAAATTCAATAATATACTGTAATGTGCATTTAGCTAGTTGAATGCAAATATCAATCAACGTTTTATAGCAAACGCAAATTCTGTTACGTAAAATCGTATGAAACGTGATGCAGAGTGTCAGGCTGAAATTTATAGCCTCTTTATAATAAAATATGGGAAAAGTTCAAGTAAAAAATGAACCCTTAATTAAATCTCATTTATAATAACACGCTGCACACTTTAAAAATTAATTCCAGCGATTATTTAATTACAGCTTCAATATCTTAATAACGAATTGGTTTTCTAAATTATAAAGCGCGTTAATCGCTCAGTTTAATTAAAAGCATAATAATCCAACACACAATGCTCATCTATAATTATAAACACATTACATCCCAAGAACAACGTCCTTACGGTAGTCTAGGAATAACTCGTTTTTCTATTCAATCAAGCAACTTTGTCTCGCATCTCGGAAGCTTAAAAAAAAAAAAAAAGAATTCATCATTCCCACGATAACTGTTATTTGCTCAGAGCTTCTCTCTTTCTCTCTCTTTTATACTTCACGGTTTACAGAACCGACAAAAAAGCCGGCATCTTAGTACGCCTTTAACATTATTGATTTCCAGCGAATGACTCAATCCTTTTAAAACGCTCGGGACTGCCGCCGTCTAAGTACAGTGATTACGCAAAGCCCCGGCGCGATTCCTAGATTTCGTATTAAAAGAAAAACGATATTCGATAGCCGGGGCTCTCTATCGCTCAATGCCAGCTGTAAATGGAAGCTGAAAGGCGTTATAAAAGATAATAGTCCGGTCGTGCGGCTGCGCGCGCCTAGATTTATTCTCCCTTTTTTTCTCTGTGTACCTGGCACGAACGAAATTGACCGTGGCTTTTTTTCGAAAGCCACGGAGCTAGGACGCTTATAAACTTTACAAAGCTGCTGCTGCTGCTGCTGTTGCTGGGAGCCTAAAAATATAATTGGCCGAATTCTATTAGACCGGTTTCCTTCCCGTATTCTGGCGAAGAAGAAGCCGAGTAGATGACTATTATATGCGCTGGGTATAGGTTTGTAGAGTTTATATACGCGGAATCGCTGGTTTCTCTACGAAGACGACGATTTGTTTGATGCTTGGAGTCGAAAGTAAATGGATGTTTCGTTGTTACGGGGATACAAATTGGCCGGTCATTATCTTTACACACTGACAGACATTTTTTTCGTTGGGATAACAATTACATTAACGCTAATTTTCTTGTTTACATAGTAGGCCATTTTTTCTAAACTCTGGTATAAGTGAGTATATAAAGTCGATTAATTGTTTTTTTACAAATTCTAAAAGTACAGAATAAATAATTCGGTTTAAAACTCAATAAAAAGGTAAACAAATAATCGATGTAATTAAATTATAATTTTATTGACTAAAATCAAATTAACGGCCTGCATTAAAGGAACACGTCCGAGCTCAATTAAACAATTTCAGCAAATTCCCTGATGCGCGCACTTCCTGCGGATGTTTGAGCACGCACAAAGCATCGCCCCTCAATCCGCCGTCCCAGGACCTCCAAAAACTCCATAATTTTGCCCGAAAATATCTCGAATAAAATCGGCCGCGCTAACAACCGGCCAGCCCAAGAGCCTGCGAAAATCAAGCTAAATCAATTAAAAAAAAAGAGGGGGCCCCATCTCGTCGACGTCTTCCCACGCATATTAGAGGCGCGTCTGGCTTAATAACCCTCTCCTCGCATACATTTCTCCGGGATCAATCAGCCCCCCTCCCTCTCAGGTCTACTTTGAAAGAGGAAGGAAGCTCGGCCGTTCGTGTGTATTTTAACCTTGCCCATATCGTTTGACAGCTGCCGGACAGTGCCGGAGAGAGGCAGAATCGCGCGCCGGGGGCTCCTAATTGAAAAACACGCGAGAGCCATCAGAGAGAAGGAGAGAGAGAGAGACGGAGAAAAACCGGGCCTCAAAAAAGGAGCCCGATCGTCGTGCCCGGAGCGCGCAGAAAACCTACTATAGATTACCGGCACTGTTATTACCCCGCGCGTACGCGGCCGTATTTCGGGCCCAGAAATTGGTTCTTAATGCGAGGCCCTTTCTTCGTCGGGCGCGTTCGGTAATAACTATATTAACACACGTTCACGAAATCGCGATGCCGGTGGCTGTGCTCGCTGTATCTACGGAAAGGAGGGGTTCTTTATTTTTTTTTTGTTTAGCTGGCTAGTCTTCCGCTGGGATGCTGGGCTTGTGTATAATTATCGATTTTCGCCCGATAAAATTCGTGAGAGTGAGAGAGAGACAGAGAGAAGGGCTCGAGATCGCGTATATACATATTTAATGGCTGGGTGAGGGGCAGGATGCGCCGCGGAGACGAGAGCTCGAAACGCGATGTTAATCCGCTGAAAGGTCGAATTGAAAATTTGAGGAAAGATGATTGAACGATCGCGATCTGAGGCGATGGGACGTGGGGATCGGTTTTGTGAGGCCAGAAGTGGTGTGAGAAACTGGATGAATCTATAATTTGCGAGAGTGGAGGATTGGTAGAAAAAATTAATATGTAATTCGGGAATAGAAGAGTATTTCCGATAAAACTGCTTCTTGAAAAATAAGGATATCTTTCTTTTTTCAATGTTACGGGAAAAATTTAAATTATACATTCCGGATTCAATGTTTTCTTATTTGATAAAGATGAGTATTAATAATTCAGTAAGGCGACGCTGATAGCACCTTTTATTTGTTTATTTAATTTTGCTATATATAAAAGGCAAATTCAGGTGTATTCCACGTAACGATTATCTGCTTAATTTAAGGCAATTATTGTAATTGTCACATTACAGGAACTTGTATTTTTTCGCACGTTAAATTACGTGAAAATTGAGATTTTTGAAGGATATAATTTAACTTATTATCTGGATTTTTAAGAATAACGGTGTGTTACATTTTTGCAGGGAAAGCAGTTGAAGTAGTCAATTATACAATCACGCATACGGATACTGATAATCGAGTGAGCATTTGCTTTGAATGACTTTCCAGAATCTTAATAACGGAATTGAAAGTGTAGAAATAATTGTAGGTATTTTTCTGAAATGAATAAAAATTTGGAATAATATCTTAATTTGCGTAAAGTAAAAAAGTGTTTTTTTACTCCACCGTAAAATGTGAAAACTTAATTTGTGAGAATATTTTCACATCTGTAGATGTGGATGTTATATTTCGAAAGTTGCACGTCGAAGCAATTTTAAAAAATAATTGCAAACAAGTTATTTGATATGGTCAACGCGATAAATCAAAAATAAAATAAAATATTTAAGCAAACATTATAATTGTTTTAAATACTTAATTTGTTTATTCTACAGCATAATTTTTACGCGCCTTAAATCACAAAAATTTTATACAAAAATTTCTTAAAGATCGATCGATTTAACTGATAATTTTAATTCACGTACGATCAACTATTGCATAATATATTTAATGTTTTACTATAATATAGCAATTATCATAAATAACTGGTTATTAGTTCGCATGGTAAAAAATTCACTTCATTAATTTCACCTATCCGAGCATGACCAGTAAATTTGATAAAATCAAACTTGGGAACTATATTATCTATACTACGACACCTTCTATCTACATATGTCGATCTGGATCTAGTTTCGATTTATTATTAGTTGAAAATTATAAATTTGCCATTTTGTCCATTACATGAAAAAACTACTTATCTACACGTTGTAGTTATTAAATCACTTTCGATTAAAGTACAAGTTCTATCTACATCAAATTCCACTTGAAGTTTTGTTATAACCATGTATCTTAACAAGTATCTACTTTTTCTAAAGTCAAGAATTTCACTTAATTCTATTTTTAATTTAAACAGTCAATTTAGGAAAATGTATTTAAATTACAAAATACCTGATAATTGCACTGAAATATTAGAACAGTGCATCAAAATTCATGAATATTTTCGGAATTTACAGAAATCCGTGAATTAAATTTTCTATTTCGCATGACTAAAATATTTTATTAAATAACATTTTTAAAATTTCTAATTACAGTATTATAATGGAATAATAATTTCTTTGAAAATCAGAAAGCAGTGAACGACTTTCCAGTGGCATTCCTAACAAACTTTAGATAAGTAACTCAAAATTCAATAAGAAATCAGAATAATAAATTCCTAAGTAGATTGAGCCGAGTACGGCAAGCCTTAAAAACTCATCAAATAATTGGCAAAAAACACCCTTAACTCTAGACTCCTAACTCATTCCCATTCCTACCCAGCAATTCCTCTTTCACGAATTCCCAAAACAAACAAAAAGCAAAATCCGTCCGCGCATACTGCAGCAACTCCCAGCTTATTAATCCCCGCAATGTTTTATCCGAAACAAGCCTAAAGAAACTCGTAAAAAGGCGGAGGCGGCGGCAGCCAAGCGCGCATCCCCATACGTCGTCTGTTACTCGCGCCAAACTAGCGCAGAGAGTAACGAAACGCAGGACGCGTTTTCGCCAAGTCCAAAAATGCGAGCGCTCGTAACCTCCCATCCATATCTCTCCTCCTCCTCCTCCAGCACTGCAGCTCCCTTCTACTGCAGGTCTATCGCGCTCGGCATGTGAACTGCCGCCTCAGAGGCGCGACGTATATGTATATACACGTACATATAGAGGGCTCGATGCAGAAACGAGCGAGCGGTTGTTCCGAAGCGATTTATTATGAGAATTATGAGCTGGCCGCGGCCGTAGACCCTAAGAGAGCCTCACCGCCGCCGCCGCCGCCACCGCGCGAGCGGCAAGTAACACTCGCGAGCGAAGGGGGGAAAACGCGCGCGCGAGTCCGCGGGAGGGGGGAACTTAGAGAGCGAGAGAGAGAGAGAGAGAGAAAGAGAGGAGCAACGCGCGGCGTATACACTGTGGGCAGTGCTCGAGGAGGTGCCAGTAAGAGGCGGTACTGCCTCGTAAAACTTAGATTTACTTCTCTCGGCTGCGGCGGCGGCTCTGGCTGGCCGCCATCAAACGTACAAGTCCGTGTGTAGGTGCGCGAGTATATATACAGCCGAGTGGTAAAGTGGGAGAGGGAGAGAGATAAATCGCGAGCGCTGGGAGGAGAGAGAGAGAGAAAGAGATATTTATCGGCGATATTGCTGCAACAAAGGCAGGGAGAGCGACTGCGAGAGGGGAATCGTAGAAACGATGCGGCCGCTAATTATTAGGTCTCTCTCTCTCAGCGGAGGATGTTAGTCTCTCTCTCGCTCTCTGGACGGGGTGGTTCGTTTCGCACTCTCTCACTCGCTCTCCTTCTCGCTCCCCTGATTGCTTTTGGCTTAAGTACGTGTTTGATGACGTTTATCTGGCGCGGCCGATCTCCGCAGCGAGAGCCCGAGTTTTATTCAATAAGTTTACGAGATGTGTCGGCTTTGTAATGCGCGCGAGAGCGAGAGTGAGAGAGCCTTCGATTTGCTCTCTTTTTTCAGGCCCGCTCTCTGATGCCTCACGCGAGAAGAATCCGCTCTCTCTGTGTGTGCACGCGCGCGCGCAGCTCGGCTTCGTGTTTTATTCCCTTTGTATTTTAATCTCTTTCGAGCGCGAGCTGGATTTCAGCGAGCCTCCTCGGAGCGATTATACTTTCGCAAGGTATATAACCCAATTGAAATCGAATGATGAGAGAGCAGCCAGTCAACTGCAGCTGCGAGCTTTTCATGTCATTTTTATGCGATGAGAGGACTGATTTGCTCGCTGTAATTTGCGGGATTGGATTGTAAAATAAATAATGACTTGCCAAGTGTATTAATGAAACGGCGTATTAATCAGATATATGTAGAAGGATGCTTTTGGGTTAACGTATCTTAAGTTGGCTCAAATTTGTACTAATTTCTAACTCTATAATATTCCAAAATTTTCGAACTACAACTTTCGTTTCTTAAAGTACAATGTTTTCATCAGGTCGCTGCATAAAACAAAATGTATTTACATAAAGTGAAACCCAAACAAAAGAGAAAAAATTATCAAGAAACAAGCCGCAGTTGTAACCTCTCATTATTAAATACAACAGGTCGTTTAATTATTTGGACACTGAGGTGGAGCGCTCCAAGAGCCGTTCGATTTCGAAAGTCAGTGAATAAATTATCGGCTTTGTCGAATAAAACTCCTCATTCAATTTGAAAAGACAATTAAAAAAGCAGGCATTAAATTGCGGAAAAGGCGAGGCCTCCTCGCTCCTCAATACCTCCCAGATCGAATTTCAGTTGCAGCGCTTAAAGCAGCCAACTTTCTTATCAGCCCTGAGCAAATCGAGCCCGAGAGCGCGCCTCTCTCGCGCGCGCGGGCATTACGAACAATAAATAATATCTCGCGCCCCATAACCATAAACATTCAATCGCGAAATTTCGCTTTGCACGCAAAATTTCACGTCGAACAAAAAGCGCATATTAATTTTAAGTGGCCATTTTTTCCTGCCCTCCGAGCTCTCCTTTCTCAACGGCTCTCGCGCTCGTCGATTCGATCTTTATGCGCTCGCTCATACCTTGGCGTAGCTTTCGTAGCCTTCGCAATGCGCGCTGCTTTAATCCACAAGCGGAATCTCGAGCGTTCCAGGTATATACGCATTATATGCATATAATTAAGAGCGACATTACAACGCGCTCTGGTAAAAGAAGGAAAGAGCGAAAAAAGAGAGTAAGGAGAGAGGGGGAGTAGAGGGAGATAAAGCAAACACGCGCACGGGGAGAGAGAGAGAGCAGAGAAGGAGAGCTTATCAAAGCTTGGCAACAATGTATATGCACGCAGGCGTGCGACGCAATAAATCGCCGACAACCATAATATTCGGGCCGCTGGCCCCCGCGAGCGCGCGCGCGCTATCTTTTCTTTTTTGCCCCGCGTAGACGAGGCTGGCTCTCTCTCTATCGGCGCGATCTTGGCGCATAAGCGGAATAAAATTCGGTAATAAAATTTGTTCCCGCCGGTTAAGAGCCGGCGCGCGGGCCGAAAGCCAAAAGCGGCTATTAATTTTTTTATCTCCCATCTTTGCTCTCTTCGGGCTCCCCCCTTTCTTGCTCTTCGCGAACATCAAGAGAGGAAGAGAGAGAGAGAGAGGGAGAAGAGTTTTCAATATCCGAGGAGCCCATAAAAATGCGCGCTTCATATTCTTATATATATACAAAGTATATCGCGCAGTGCGCTCTCTTTCCATTACGTATGTGCATAAATGCTCGAGATGTATGGAGTGTATTAAGTCTTGGGGATAGATACGACGACGAGAGAATGAGGCTGGCGTTTCCTGGAAAAATGCCGTTCTTAGCTGCTCCGCTCGTTTCTGCTCGTCTGCTCCAGCGCGGGATATAACGGCCCCCTGTCACATATTTGCACTGACGCACTACACAAGTGTCTTGTTCGCGGGCTGGGCTTGTTTTGTTCTTGTTCATTCGGTTATTCCCCGAGTTGACTTATATCTGAAGGTGGTTGTTTTTTAGCTTTGAAAGAGTGTGGAATGAATTTATAAAACGAAAATTAGCATTGTTATTGCACAATTGATTGTTTTATTAAAAACTGTAAAAGTGAAGTACTTGATTTTTGTAAGAATCTTTTTTAATAATTAACGGGAATTTGAAATTAAGTTGCATTACAAACGTTCGTGATGAAATGCTGACAGCCATGAAAACATTAATTTCGTCATTCGTTTAATATAAACGTAATATCCCAGCACGATTTCATACTTTAAAACAACTAATTCCCAGCAGAACAACAGCGCCGAAAGTCTCCAATTTCTTCGCCTCGCCAATCTCAAAACGTCACTCCAACCATCCGCAAAAAAATTAAATCCCCAAAACTCGAGCCCGTAAAATCGATAAACTGTTGAAAAAAAAAACACAAAAAAACCAGAATTCATCTCGAAAATTGAAAACAGCAAATCAACTTTTTATCGTATCCCTCGCACTCACATCTCGAAGCGTCGAGTAAGTGCGTTGAAATATCCCCTCGAATGAAATAATCAAATAAGCCAAGCTGTCCTCTTTCTTAGCGTCTCGAAACCTCTTAGCGTCTCGTCCCAGGCCAGCTTTTCTCAGCGAGCGTCAACGCCCGAAATCCACTCGCTGTCGCTGAATGCGCGAGCATTAACATAATCGAGTCAGCCCGAGAGACTCGTTCGTATAAATATGCTTGAGAGCGACCTTTCCTTTTTATGCGCACGCGCGCGCCAGCGCTTATGCAATTTCGCGGCAACGATTGATTTTCGGCGCGCATGATTTATGGTGCCCGGGTACCTGGAACAATGGCCGCGATCGGAGAATTAAGCTGCTCGATAAAGACGTTTTAAAAAAATATTTATTTTAATAATACCCGGGCAAGCGGCTAAGAGCGGGTTTAATGATTATGTTTTTCTCGCTTTTTAAAGGCCCACTTAAAGTTAATCTCGGCGTGTATTTATAAGCCTGCCCGCCGCGCTTTTTTTCTCCTGCTCTGTCTCGGCTCATTAATTGTCAGCGCGCCGCGGATCAAGGAGTGCACCATCATTAATCATTTTTGATTTAAGAAAAACGGCCTCTCGAGATACGAGAGTATTAAAGTTAAGCGTAATGAAAGTGTCGTTGTCGATAACAATCTTTTTAAAATCCTCGATATCCGTGTCATCATTAAGTGTAATTAGCACGCTGGAAAGAAACAAATAAAGCTGGGAAAAAGATTTCATAAATTACGAATTTCCTCCCCGAGTACATCACGCAAGTTGTCAAACTTTCAATGCAAACTAAAAAATCGCCCATCCAACCATCATCTCTATTACCCAGAACAATTAATAAATATCCGTCAACCCTCGAAAAAAAATCTCCACCGTCGAACCAGCACTTACAATTAATAACAATTAATTTCGGCCTCTCCTCTATCCCTTTCCCTCTCGTCCAGCAATTTTTTAGCAATTATTGATACATCCGCGACTGACGTGCGAAATAACCGGCCTCGCCTACTCTCCTCTCCTCTCCTGTTTGCCGCTCGGCTCGGCGATAATTGCATCCCCTTATCAGCCTTTAAACGTCGCTCTTTCTCGCGCGCTCGCTAAGACAAAACGACCGCAGCTCTCTCGCGCCTTCTTTAATAAGGACCTTCTTCCGCGCATGATTTATATGCGGCCCTGCGCGAGAGCGAACCTCGTATTGAATACATCCGATAAAGATAATAATAACAATATAAGCCTCGCCGATCTCGCGCGAGCCCAAAACGAGCATCCAGCCAAAGCGAGAAAAGAAATGTACATTAGCGGTTAACGCGACGTGTGTGGGTGGAGCTCTCGGCCGAGCGCAAAACGAAGACGATACAGCCGAGTGTATAGTAGTAAGCTAAAACTATGCGCTCGCGCGCGCGCGCGTGTGGGAGCGATCGGAGTCTGCAGATAAACGCCGAGTGAAGCTGGGAAACTATATACGCTTGGTATTATAATGCGATCGGCCGATCGAGAGCTGGCTAGTCTTGCATGTGCGCGTGTACGTACACGTGTACCGCGGGCCCTTAAATGGTTTATGCGAGCGGCCGACCTGCGACCTCGTGAGGCTGTATAATGCAGGCGCGTTTGCCGGTTAAGATCGGCTCTCTAAGTCGATCGGTGTATATATATACGTTTGCGCGTCGGAGCGTTGATGTAGATCCGAGCGAACGCGGGATTTTATGGGGCGATTTTTGTTGGGTAGAGGCAGATAAGGGATCTTTATTTGTACTGTTTTTTATCGGCGGAAGAGGGTAATTATTACTGGATCGCGGGCGGCTCCGCACGCGTTTCGAGGAGGCGTAATGTTACGATAATAGATTTCGCCGATGCTGGAAGGGATGCGAGGTGAGATTGAAAAGCCGTGGAGGATGGGGATTTTTTTTTTTGTACGGAGGTTGAAGATCTTGGATCTTTATGGTTCTGTATAGGTGTGAAAAATTTAATGAAATAATATTTTTGCCCTCGCCGGAGCGGAACGAGATTTATCGTAGATTCGCAAAGTACGTTTTCACCGGCGCTCCGGGCGAGTCTAATTTAAAAGCAATTTAATCAATTTTTGAAACTGCCGCGTAATTAGCTACTCCTCTATTTAAAAAACAAAATTGATAGCCATCTCGACTTTAGACGAGCCCCCCGCCAAATAAGACCAGCAAGCCCGCTAAACTAATTTCGTAGAAGCTTCCATCTTAATTAAAATATTCGACACTAAAGTCACAATAACCGCAATTTTTACGAGAACTTAAACGAACGATCCTCCCAAACGATCCATCAATTACCCCGCGCGCTCTCGCGTCCACCGTCCAGCCAGCTCTCGCTCTGATCTCTCAATCCTCTCGCATTTAAGCTCACTTACCATTATATTACTACGCGCGCTTTTTTTAAACCTTCCCCCCCGTGCTCGACGAGAGCACACCATAAAACCCGGCCGCGCAAAACAACGAGCGCGCGCGGCTCGCGAGAATCGCCTCATTATTCCGCATTATCCGGACGTTAGCCGGCCTTGATTTACGGCCCTCTCCTCTCCGCCGAGCTTTTCCGTCACCTGCTCCCGGCCGGCGAAAGGTGAGTATACGACCACCTGGCCGCCCGTCGAAAGATATCAATAATTCCGGAATTTACGGGATTATATCCGCGGCGAGCTGGCCGATCGATCCGCTGGATCTTCGTGATTCCAGCGTGCGATAATAAAGTTCTGAGTGTGTGGATGTATATATGCGCGTTCGTGCGAGCGCGTCTCCTTTTTACGCCTGTCGACGCGGCCTAATTAAGTGAGGCGCGCGAGGAAATCAAATTCCCGAAGTGCGCGCGGGTAGCAGTCTCGTTTTATTATCGGACGGGGGGGCCTTAAGTATTAATTATTGCTCGATAAATACGCTTGTTGTTGTTAAAGAGGAGAAAAAGAGCCGAGAGAGCGAGATTATGAGAGGAGAGTGAGGAAGACGAGGCAAGAGCGGGGAAGGCTAAGTAAGTGGAATTACGCCGAGTTGACGCGGAAAGAGGGACGCGTGGTAGCAGAGATAGAAATATCAGAGAAGGGATTAACGGTGTCTCGTGTTTTTTAGAAAAATGGCGTGTTACCTTGTAAATGCCGAATGGCAGATATGTCTCGGAATTTAATTCCGAGGCTCGCTTTCGACTTGCGTAATTTTAATTTAGATGTTTAATTAAAAGGAGATACTTTTGCGCTACATCATCCCGAGATAATCAAGAGTGTGTAATTTAATAATTTGTAAATTACGGGAAAGCAATAAAATTAAATTCTGTCGGGCAATAAACAAATTTAATAAAAGTTATTTTTAGCGTCCAGTATTTTTATCGCCGCCCAAAGAGGAGATCCCGTGCGCGCGTTTTAATAAAACTGCACAGCCCGCTCGAATTAATACACCCTCATTAATTTTCATCCGCCGATACTCGCGCGCTCTATTTTTTCGCGAGGCGCTGGAAAATAATTAAAACCAGAGCAGCGCATCAATCCGCGGATATTTGAATTTTCATTAACTCGCGCCGCGGCTCCGAGCCAATAAAAGCCCCGCTTAAACGCATGCCATTATGTCCCCGATAAATTTCGCAGGCGCATTCCTCCTTTTTCCCGTATGAATAATCTCGTCGCGCGAGATCCTCTTACGATGATGACATTCGGCGATTGGTCACCCCTTTCCCCCCTTTTCAGCTTGGAGAGGCGCAGAGGCGAGCAGGCAATAATTGAGATCTCGTCGAGCGAGCGGCCGCTCGTTGAATAATTACGTTGTGGAGGTATATACGACGGAGAGCGAGCGCACACAATGGGCCTTTTGTTATATTCGCGCGCGCGCGCGCCGATGATCGGCGAAGAGTCAAGGAACTCGAGCTGTCTCGGCGATTCGTTACCGCTCAATTATGATCGAGGCATCGGCGACGAAAAAGGTGAAAATCAAAAGCCTGGCATGCGAAGAAGAGTTTGAGATGAATTATGTAATTGGTACTATGGCTTTATTGCTTGTTTTTTTTTTTTATTGATCGAGAGTTTAGCGCTGAAGCTTTTATTAGCTTGTTTGAAATTGAAATGAGAGCCATTGTGATTTTTTTGCATTCAATTAGCAAGCATGCTTGGCTGTAAAACGCTTTTATGATGGATAGAATAAAGCAGCTGTTGTAAATGTGATTTGAATTTTTTATAGTACGTGAGTACTAAATATTCATCTGTGATACTTTTTGTTTTGGTTTGATAATCGATAATTAAGTTTGATCTAAATAATAAATAAAAATTAAAAAAAAATATCTATTTCATATAATTAGTAATATTTTTTGTTGCTATACAGATTTTATTGGACGAGGAAATGGAAAGAAATAATACAGGAAATACGAAGTAAATAAATAGACAATTGCTTTTGAGAATAAATTAATATATATTTATATTGGATATACGATAGGTACTGTCTCGAATCTCAGTTTTATGGCAACTATGAAATCCGCCGATCGGACTCGATTATAACAGCTTCTTCATCGTCACACTCGAAGAAACTTGTGTTTTTTTTTCTTTTTTTTGTTTCGTTAGACATTCAACTGTAATTTTTTTCTTATGAATTCATCGCTATGGCTATGGCATCGTTTCGTTTTATTATTTTACTTTTTTCCTTTCCCGGTTCGTATTTACAAAGTGAATCGACTCCTTCGTTCGTATTTCGTTAATCATCTTTTTTATATTCGTTCTATTGCTTCAAAATGTAATCGTCGAACACTGGGTATCCGTTAAACTACACGTCGATTAAATTACGCTTTCGACTATTTACAATAAATACACTTGACGCTCTACTTTGTCGTTTCGATACTCTGCTTTTTTTTCTTTATGATAAATCTTTTCGTTACAATTACAGCTTTAAACTTTTTTTTCTTAGGTTTGAGAAAACAACTATTTTCTCCCTCAAAAATTCAATTCACACACAATCAGCTACCGCTTCGACTTTTTACCGAAGGAACCATTTTATTTACTTCACGGTCTGTTTTATACAATGAAATTTTCTTATTCAAAACGGTCCTCACCATCGGCCGTATCGTCGACACACGTTTATTGCACAATAATTATTAAAGAGCTTACGAGGAACGAAGAAAAAGCAAACCCCGATAAAGGTAGATACGGCACTTCGTTTCTTTCGTTTGTTTTCTTACTCGTTTTAGCCTAGAGAATCAGCTAATTTACTGCGGATATGTTGGAAGCGATATGCGCCGTAATAGGATGGACCTCTCGTTTATTTCCGAGCTCGCGTTATTATCGAAGGTCTGCTCGCCGAATCCGTACACAGTAAAGCGATGTGATATATTTGACATTTTTTTCTCCAGTAGTCGTCGAGATCATCCACTCAATTTTTACAATATATATCAGTGATGACTGTAACAACTCAATGTTCCTTCATTTTAGGTTTGATAAAGATCCAATCTTTTAGTGGGCTGGTTTGAAGCCAACACACGCCACAAACTATTCAATACCGCAACTGTCAATAATAAATTAAAGTACTAAATTTACTCAGCATCAATTCCCCAAAAGGAACAATTGTAGTTGTCACAGCGCTACCTAACGTTTGCGTCAAACACCTTCAAACCAACAAACACAACACACACACACTCGTCAAATAAACCTCTGTTAAATACATTAAACTAATCGCTCGCACTCAACATCCATCCACACTCGAAACAAAACCAAAGGATTTAGACGCACAATGTCCAGCCTCCAATTTACTGCGTACGGAAAGCGCACGAATCGCGAAACAATCGAAATACTATCAGTCTTCCGTCGTTCCCGGCCACTCTCTCAGCATCTTCATCAGGCCTCCCTCCACCACCTCAGCCAGGACTACGTGAGCGTGGGCGAGGTGGGCAACGAGTTGGCCGACGAGGCTGGCGACGCGGCTGGCGACTTGAAATCCCTGCCCGCCACAATAGCCGAAGGTATCGCGTCCTTGGCCTCGTGGTGCGAATGGTGATGCTGCTCGCCAACCAGCATCGCCGGAGTACCGCAGCGGTTGTTGCCCAACAGACTGTCTATAGAGAACGGATTGAGCCGCCGCCTTTCCTCTCTGCCTTTCACCGACAGATCGATGCTGCTGCTCTGGACCTCCTCGTCCTGTCCCCTCGACGAAGTCGTCTGGCCATTGTTGTCACCACTCGCCTGCTGCCTGTTGCTCAAGCTGACCAGTTCCCTCCGTCGTTCCAGCAGGCTCAGGCCCCAGTGGTGGATGCCCTGCTGGTGGTTAAGGTGGACGCTCGTCGCGCTCGACAGCTGGTGGCCGGTGATCTGGTGGTGGTTGGGCAGCACCGGGTTCGTCCGCTGGTTGCGCTGCTGGTCGCTCGGGTTGCTGTTGTCGGAGGAGAGGACGCGCGGGTAGGACTCGCCGTCGATCGAGCCGTCGGCTGCCGAGTCGACGCGCTCGCTGCCGGACTCGCTGCAGGAGTCCAGGCCGCCGACCACGTCGATCTCCTCGTTGGGGTCGTTGCCCGAGATGTCGTTGTTGTTCAGGAAGCTGCCGTTGAGGGAGTTGTTGTTGCCACCGCCGCTGGCGGCGGCGCTGCGCGACTCCCACTCGGCGCGGAGCGTGGATAGGTCGACCGTGATGCCCTGGAATGAGAGAATGGAGATTCGAATTTATGTGAAAGGTTCTTGGTTTCGATTTAAGAGTGTTTTGGTAGTGGTTGAAGTGATGGTAAAGCTTGGAAAAACGTAAAATCAGGTGTGCTCGTGTAATTGAAGGAAATTATAAGAAGCGTTTGTTTAGCAAGAAGAGCAGAAAAAGTGTGTATTACATACTAAATAAGGAGTTAAAATTAAATTGAAATTTGTTGCCATGAATTGTTAATTACTGATTATTTTCCTTCATTATTTCTCTTTCTAGACGTGTAAAAATACTATGTCTAACTTGTTAGTTCCGCAATATAAATTCAAGTATGTAATACACTTTCAACAGTGTAAAAATTGCAAGTATGTATTTAAGTGTAAGCTTCACACTAACGTGAATAATTTTTACACACTTGGAATTCAAATATCAGAAGTATATGTATTAGATGGTGATGTGTAACTGTGCATTCTCTATGTATTTATTGCATTAAACTTGTTACTGACAACTAAAATATTAGACTAAGAAGTTTAATAATTAATAAAACAAAATAAGTATAATTTCATGTTAAAATATAGAAAAAAAATTATTAAAAAATATGATGAGCAAGTGACTTTTCAGATATACTTGAAAATTAAATGTTACATACAACGTAGACGTTTTGAAAAGATTCTTATTCTGTTATATGCACTGATACAGAGCATCGCGCGCGGCAGTAAATCTGAGTTTAAAAGAACAGGTGACTACCATAACAAATTATGCGTGCTCCAAATTAAGTTTAATTTATTTCCGAGTACATCAACCAGTTAGAGAGGCGGGCAGCGCGAAAAAAAAGAAGGACGCGCGCGGGGCTCCTTCAAGTTAAGAGCCACTTCATCCAGAGAGGCCAGAGCGTCGGCTAGTAATATACTAGATTAATGAAGATAACTCCGGTTTATTCATCAAAAATAATTATAGTATGCAAATGATCTAATCAGCTTTCCGGCTCGCATAAGAATTAATTTCACCGCTCGCGCGAAGAAAGCGAGAGAAAGAAAGAGTGAGAAAGAGGAGCGCGGCAAAAAGGCGAGGAATTCGCCATTTATCTATATTTTAATTTCACTTTCGAAAAAATCCAACGTATTAACATGTCTAGCCTCTAATTCTCGCGGCCGTTTTTTATTAGCCGACCACCTCTCCGCATTCTGAATCTCAAATAATCAACGACGCGCTGCCCCTTCAACAAAAATAAAAAAAAACCCCATCGACAACTAAAAAGCACGACCCCATCCACTCTCCTTTTGTTTAGCGTTTCCCTTTCAAGCCGGCTTCTTATTTCTCTCGCTGCTCGCGGTGCTGCAGCGAGAGCATAAGAGAAGAGTGCGAGTGAGAGAGAGAAAGATCGCCGCGAGATTAATTTAGATCGTTCTCACCTTCGCCGCCAATTTTCTCTGCTGCCTCTCGAGCGCCTTCATCAGCTTCTTGTGCCGCCTCTCGCGCTCTTTCCTGCGCAGCTCCTCGGGCGGAATCGGCTCGCCGCTGCAGCTCTGCGGATGGGCGTTGTGAGCCGGCCTGCCTGGGCCCTTCTTCGTGTGCTCCTTCTTCCGCCACTTGGCGCGCCGGTTTTGAAACCACACCTGAAACCAGACAATCGAGAGGCACACTTTTAATACGAGAATTCCAAAGATTTGGGAGAGAGGTGAGAGTAGCGGCTTTACGTAAGTAGAGGAGCGAGGAAAATAGTTGCCGCACTTTTTTTCATGAGAGCCAAGTGTAATGAGCGCAGTGGAAAGCGAAGGGACTCGATAATTTGTTTTTATGCGTTTCTGATTCGGCGCCGCGGTGTGATGTTGATCGAGGAAAGGCTAATTGTATGCTTAAGAGAGCCGCGCGAAAATGAAATACAAGAGCGTAATTGCCCTCTGTTCGCCGCGTTATATATCCACGCGCGAATGAAACGTACAAAGTGCCCGAGAAAAAGACGAATCCGTCAGTCCAACCACAAAGATAATAACGTTGTTTATAACTCGAAATTCTCCCGCGTCATTGCGTCAAAAGTATAAATTTCGACGCGCATAAGAGAAACTTGAAAAATATTTGGCGAGCTGTGCTCGCTCGATAAACAAAAACGACGTCGTTCGCACTCACCCCTCGCGGCTCGGGCTCGCTTTTTAATAAGACTCAGCGGCGCGCATAACCCAAAGCGGCTGTTTTAGCGCTAAAGTAACAGCCGGGCCGAAGGGATAAAGACATTTGTGTGTGGGCGAAAAGGGTGTGCGCGCGGGGCGTATAAGTGGCGCTGCCGCGCGCACGCGAGCCGCGAAATCGATACGCGAGGGGTGGCAGAAGGGAAGGTCTGAGCTTCTGATCTCTCTCTCTCTCTTTCTCTCTGCTTTGGTGAGTTCAGGTGAGCGAGGGGTGAGATTTGGCGTCGCGTGTCGCGGAGCTTTTCTTTTTCGCGCGCGGAGTGCGAGGGTAGTGGTAGAAGCGCTGATTTATAAAGGTTACGGTTCGGGTTTTTGGAGGTTTGCGAGGTGTGGTGGGTTTTTGGAGGTATGGTTTTGGGTGAAGGAGAGGTTGATGGATTATTTAGTATGCGAGGTGAAACATGGTGTATGATGTTTTTGTTAAGCTATAGATAGTAGTTATTTCTCCTGCATTAGAAAAACGTAGTTTTTTCAAAGTTAAAGTAACATGTCAACGACATCAGCTGACCTTTCCTAACAAAACAATCTCACGTAAACAATTATTACACAATACCTAAATTATTCAAATTGAAAGTAGCAAGACGTATGCAAATATATAAGAACGTCTGCATATCGCCCAGCCAGGCTTCGTGACAGATTAATCTAAATGCACCTCCGCCAACTTTTTCCACTTAGAAAGGAAAGTACAAAAATAAAGAACCGCACGCTCGCTCGGCTTCCAGAAATAAACTATTTAAAGCCGCTCTCGCACGCCTGTTTATTATACACCCATAGCCACACGCATAAACACTTGAAATGAAGTTGTCCAACTCTCGTTCCGTTCTGCAAAAATTTCCCCGATGCCGGCGATTTTCCTTTTCTCGCGCGCGCAAGCCAGACTACCACGACGACGGCGGGTGCTAATGAGAAAACGCCATGTTTCTAATTACCCGTCTAATTACTCGTCGCCCTTTCGCGCGCCACGCGGCAAAGCCTTTGATTAACTACCCCCCGAGAGAGAAAGAGAGACTAGCTCCTCTGTGTAAGTGTTTCGCCGATAAATCTCGGCGCTTATATTCAGCGACGAACGGCTAACTCTCCTCGGTACGTCCGTTTAATTCCGTCGTACAACGCGACAGTTTCTGCTTTTTTTCATTTCTCGCTTTCTGGTTCGGTAATAATAATAACGAGCGCGAGCCGTGCGCTAACTCGGAAAGTTGCACAGCTGCATGTGTGCGCGATTGATCACGCAAAAAGCACGAGTCACGCTATCGCGGCGTGAGGGGCACGCGCGTCGCAAGAAACGATTAGACCTTCGTTATCAATTTCACTCGCGAGATACGCTCGATTCGATAATTAGCGCGGGCGGCGCGCGGCCTGCTAAGTGAAACGCGGGAAAAAATCGATTAGAAATCTATAAAGATTTTATGCGTTATGGAGGGGACAAGCTCGTGTGTGTTGAGGTTGATTTTTTTCTTGTTTTTAATATGCTCGCGTGCTCGTGTTCTTGTTTGTTGTAGGTTCGACGGGTTGTCTTATCTGCGCGAATTTAGATTACGTACGTGAGACTCGTTATGAGTGTCGTTGGTCGTTCGACTGGAAAGTTCGAATTTAATTTATTGTGAGGCAAAAAGAGGTATTATTAATAAAAGACTTATATTTTATGAGCGGAAAAATGCTTGATTTAAATTTATTCTCAGTTGGTTCGAGGTCTTTAATTAATTTAAATATTATCAGTAGTGCTCATAGGAAAATGTCACGGTGCTACTGCTTAAATGATCATCAATTTAGTCTTATATTTTTCTTACCCTCTAGTTTAGTTATAAGAGAAATATCTGTCAATGAAATAAAAAAAATACCTAATAGTACTACCTAGGTATCTTAACAAATCTTAATTAGTCCACTCAGAACATGTTTCTGCGTAACGTTACCCTAGCTGTAAACCTTTAATTACAAAATAACCCCTACCCTTTAAAATTTACAACAATTTATCTAGATCTAAACTAAATTATTACAAAAACAGTAGCACAAAAAACCATCGATTCCAGTTCTACATCCCAATCACTCGTATTAAACCCTAAAATTTTTCCCAACACGTTATCCAGCTCTCACATCTCCATCTCCATCCTCAAAAAACTAACCAACGCACAACATCAGCGCTCTATCCTACCCACAAGCGCGTCTCTACTTTTCCCACAGACAACAAGCCGCTCGTAAAAGCAACTACAGAAACCACCGGCGCAAACCGGACCCGCGCTACTCTCACGCACACACACACACATGCACAGAACCCTCCTCGCGCCATACATCATCCTCGCGCTCGGCGAACTCTATTAACCATATCGACCTATTCGCGCGGCAGCCCGAGCCCTCCCGAAGATTTATACACGCGCGCGAAAGCTTCGAGAGCGAGCGACGGCCGCGCTTCTCAGACGCGTCAACGGGGACGACTTCATTATCCGCGTATTAACGGTCTTATCCGAGCTTCGATCCTCTAGTTCTAACGCCGGGTATGTATCTAATCTTAGAACGTTGGGGTCCCAGGAGGGTTAGGAGGCGAAAAAGGGCGACGCTGCTGAAGGTCTTTGTGTGCGCGTGAGTCATCTGGTAAGGCGTTGACTGTATAGTGCTGGAGGAACGTTTTTGCTTTTTGGCAGGTTACGTCAAAGTACCGTAGGTTATTGACGAGATGATGGGTTTGGGATTGAGTTAATGGACTTTTTGGACTACTTGTTTTTCGATTACCAGAATTTTTGCTCCCACATACGGCGAGGTAATTGAATTGCCGAGCGAAAACACGAACAATTACTTTGATAAAAAGTTTATTCATAAACATCGACCATAATTCAAGCTTGCGCGCGTAGCTACAGTTATAGACGCGGGCCCGCGCGAGCTACAATAACTACGCGCTCAAGCAGCGATTCTACGAATCGTTTCACACTCGACATAAATCAAGCGGCCAATAACAATAACAGAATTGCATTGCATCAAACAATCGGCATCGATTAAAACGTTAAACGCGCGAGGCTCCCATTGTGCTCACGACTGGCCATATTCGCAAATGAAAAGCTACGTCCTCGTAGTCTCTCGGCTCCTCGAAGCGTGTCTAAGGGCATAAATATAAATATGCCACGTACAGAGCGAGCCGAAGAGGCCGCGAAACGTATGTTGCGCCCCAAGCATCGAGCGTGCGCGCGCGCGCGCGCTCGCCGGAACTCGACCAGCCGTGAAATTGAGGCTCGACCCCTTATGTCCGATCGGCCGCCGCGTCAACTTTGTTTCGCTGCGCTCTCTGCACATGTGTGTGTATGCGCCCTCGCGCGATTCTGTAAAATTTTTCCTTGACGGAGGAACTGACCACAAGGGAAGGAATTTTTTTGAGATGGGAAAATGCGGTATTTGGGTGGGTGTTGGGGGTGTGTGGTTTGAGGTTTGGTTGTTTTGACAGGTCGACGCGTTAAGTTTTGTTTGGAGGTATTGAATGGTAATTTGCTTATGAATAGGATTGGGTTTGAACTACTTTCCCATTTAAATTACATTACGGAATGATGTATCAAGGCTGATCATTAAAATTCCCATACCCCATAAATATCCCACCATAACAAATCCCACGCCTAAACTCTACCAACAACCAGCAGCTCCCACACGTACAAACATAATCCTGACAATCCTCGTACGCAAATAAAAGAGCCAGGGCGCAAAGATGCTAAATCCCTCGAATCCGGCGGACGTTTAAGCGTGACGCGTGGGGTGGCCGAAAAGCCACTGGTAGGTGCGATAAGGCTACAGGAACGGACAAACTGCACCCCCGGGACGACGCAAGGAAGACGCGCGTGGACTCGACAAGCCGCCCTGGACGTCTGTTACGGCGCTCTGTATCAACCCTCGATCGACCCTCTTTTGCGTCGCTGCGAGGCTTGGGACTCTGGCAGCTGTTGCTGATAAAGTATATATACGCACGGTGCAGGGGATTTGGCTTCTGGTACGGATTTTTAAGAATCAGTGGATTGGTTAAAGTCCTTTATTCTGGTGTGTGTTTTCATGTGCGTTTAGGGTGTAGAAGGTGGGTGAGTATTTGAGGGGTCTATTAGATGAAGAAATAAAGGTAGGTGGAAAAGGTTTGGAATGCCGCTGGCATTGCTATTCAGCTTTTTATATGTGTATCCAATCAACGATGAACTATTATTGATCCTCAAATGACATAAGAGAAGACAACTATTTTCCAAACAGATTTGGATTCAAAGAAACGGTTCCAGAATAATGATAATAAAATATACTTACAGCAACGCGGCTCTCTTTAAGTTCAAGCCTCACAGCCAGCGCTTCCCTCATGAACACGTCCGGATAGTGACTCGAAAGAAAAGCTCGTTCAAGTTCCTCCAGCTGCCAGCTATTAAAGTTGGTCCTGCTTCGCCGCCTTTTACTGCCACCTTCGTCGCTTTCCCCGTCACAACCTGCAATGTAATCAAAAGCCATGTATTAGTGGTTAATTCAGTTTAGTAGCTTAATATCGTAATCAATTGATACATGATTAATTTCTTAACTTATACTGCCACTAGAGATGATAAAATATAGTAAAATATATGTAGAAACACATCGGTCGGTCACTTAATAAAAGAGTCAGAAACTATTAGACTTCAAATGATTATTAACTTTGTTTAAAGTAAATAGTTTTAACTAAAATCAAGCTGAAGTTATCGCAATCAAAAAGTCTGCACAAATGCACAAATCCATTCGGAAATTTACAGTAAATATTTAAAATTCATACTTGATTATTTGTATAAACATTTTATTTTACTTTTCATCGCACAAAAATTGACTGCTTTTCTCGATAAGCTGATACATCTACAAATTATTATTCAGGATTTGAGGAAAACGAATAGCTATTGATAAAATTTATTTTCTGGGTAATATTTTAGTTATTTATGTTTATACATAAGCGTGAATCTTCTTTAAAAGCAACTGACTTATCAAAGACATTGTTGTGTTCAGAAATATGATGCTAAAAGAAAGAACTATAGAACTATTTAAAAATTAATATAGAGATCTTTGTTCAATAGAATTGAAATTTCCAAAACACTCCAACCAAAAATCATTCAAACTTGTTCCAACAACCAAAATCAAACCTCTCCGCACCAAAAGCTACCGTCCAGCCAGCATATCGATCGGTCCACGTAAACCCAGACCACAGCACACCCGCGCATACAAGAAGATAGAAAGAGCCAGTATCACGATGAAGCAGCGCTCGCATCCTTATCACGATAGAATTGGAGCAGCGTCCCCTTCTCTTGCCATATACGCAAAGAGGGTCCGCGTATAATACGGCCCTGAACTTGGCCCGGCTGCGCACGGGAAAAGAAAGATGTTCAGACCGCGGATATTGAATAAACATGGAATTTCATGATTTTACGAGGACCGGGCTGCTTCTTGCTGCCGCTTATCGCTCGGCTAGGATCTATCGCTTTTCTTCCCGCGCGCTTGCGTAGAGAGAGAAAGAGAGAAAGGGAAAAGCTGGCGCGATTGTTTCGGACTCGCTCGGGCTCGTATGTATGCTAATGCGCGCGCTCCACGTGCACACGTCGCGGAATTGAATAAGAGAGAGATCGGAAATTATGATTGAGACTTGTTATCTCGGGATATTGCGAGCACGCGTACTTTGCTCGGAGCTGGAAAAAATACTGGCTGCTGTTATTACAAGCGTGTTTAGTCTGTCACTGGGGCGAGCGGAGAAAAAAGTGTTAATAAAATGACGCGTTTCTGAATTACCATAGGGGAACTAGATTTTAATTTAGGTAATACAATTACGAGCGTTAAAGTGATATTATCTACCTAGTGTATAATCTGATTTTTTCAAATTATTAATTAAGAGCAGTCGGCAAAACTTGTAACTTTTTGACTGCATTTATTGTATACAGATTTACATTAATCAAATATTCCATATCCTTAGCAAGCTATAACGATACTGATTCAACATGGACGCCGCAGCGCAACAACCAAGTATTTCTCAAGAATACACACTAAAGAATACTTCTCCTTGGTCGCGCGTGCGCAGCTGTAAAGAAGACGACACGCGAGGGCCTTTTTTGTATAGCAGCAACTCCGTCGTTGTAAAAACGAAAATGGGAGGGGGGGTCAAAACTGCAGGCGTATACGCCTCTCGGCTCTGTCTCTCGGTTTTTCTCCGTTTGCCAAGTTGCGCGTTCGTTGCGTCCCTGATGGATGCGAAGTTTATGCGCGATGACTTATGCATGTGTAGGCGAGACAAAAAAATTCACTTTCGCGCCGAGAGAGCGAGAGAGAGGGAGAGGAGGAGAAGCGACGACGAGCGACTCTGCGGCCACGGAGATTATTATTACGTCCTAGCACGCGGGGAATTGAAAAAAATGCGCGCTGTTAGGTGGAATCGAGTTAAAAAGTTTCCAAGTCGCTCGTAAATTTTTTAAAAGATGGCGCGCAAAGCAAGCGGCCAAAGCTGTATAAGTTATTGCGAAATTTTCAAGCGTGTTATTAGATTTCTTAATTTGACTTTTGAGGTCCTCTTTTTTTCTTTTTGTTTTGTTTGGTTATAGATTTTGTTGCTGTTTTCTAATTATTAAACCTGAGATAATTTTTTAATATCCAGTGCATGCCACATTTCTTAGCAGTAATATCTTGATATTATATACTAATACCTTTAACACACCCCATATTTCGAATGAAAAACTGATCAACTCTGAACACTATCAAAATAGCTCAATTAAAAAGCCGTGCGCGAGAGCTCGAAAAAAGCGATCGCGGAAGTCGTAATCAAGGAAAGATATTCAATCTTGCTCCCACTTAAACTTTATAATCCGCGTCTCCATAAAGCTGCAGCAGGCGAGGCTCATTGAGCCCGAGAAAATCTTAATTCGAGTCAAGCGGTATAGCGGCGCACATACATACATAGCGATCTCGAAGGTATAATACGCACACATGACATGCAATGATTTCATGTTTCACAGCCGTTTGAAGACTTTTCGTTTCACAAGCCGCGCGGCGCTCGCTATTTTGCATATAAATTATATGGCTGCCCGCGCCGCGGATATTCTAGAAAATTAATTTCTTTTTTGCTCGCCTGCTCCTTCTCTCTTTCTCTCCCTCTCGTCTTTACTCCCGCGACAATTACATTCTAATCAAAAGTGTTTCCGTATCGCGTGTGCATCTGGAGATGATTACTTGTGGAAATTGAAAAAAAAAGTGTCAAAAACCTGGAGCGCTAATGCTGGATATTATTCAGAAAATAAAATAAATTGCGATACAAATGCGGAAGTGTGAAAAATAATCATGAAATCGTATGCATTTGTCGTTGTAATTAGGTAATTAAGTAAGGTTTAACGGTGGCCACTTATGTTATATTATGTTATTATATTATTTAAGCATCATTTTAATTCCATATATATGTCGACGCTTATTAATAATATACCTTTTTAGCGAATAAAAGGATCGTGATTTCTTCAACACCGAACAATGAGGTTTCAATCCACAATGAAGTAATTAATTAACTCATAATCTTATTAAAAGTTAATTATAGAATGAAATTCATACACGTCAATCATAAATTACAATTAAAAATAAATCTTCCGCACTAAATTTTTATAACACATTACTACCATAATTTTATTCACTGCAATTTCCAGTAATTTATTATTTTCCGAACAACAACAAAAAATCACTAGAAATACATGTTAGCATAAATGTACGCGGCGCTGCAATCTTCTTACGGGATTTTCTCGCACCGCGGTTGACAAGCGCATAAGGAAAGGAGCAAAACAAAGAGAGCGCGAAAAAGATATATATTCAGGTACATACACAGAAGGTGAAAAGGGACCGTAAGAGAACGGACAGCATGCCCAAGAGGAAGGAAAAAAAAAGTGCGTCTAAGCCGCTTATTATTGGTAATCGATCGAATTTGTAATAAGCGCTTAACGCTGCCGGACTGCGTGGCAGGCTAAAGGATTAAATCGGACTGTGTGTATTAACACCTCCGATGTTTATGTGATCCATTTCACGTGAGCACGGTTAGTCGATGCTATCAGGCATAAAAAAGTGAAAGTAAATTGCTTGAGCTCTTTATATACTAGGCTGGGCAGCCATTCTTTTTTTTGCCTGCCAATCGTTGTTTTTTCATTAATTTCGTGTAAATTGGATTGTGGGGTTGTATTTATTGAGTAGCAATGTATAATTGCAAAAAGTGATTAGTGTTTTGATAAAATCCCGTTGCGCAATGTATGTACAGGAGCGTTTGAAAAAATGTTGCTTTGCAAAGAAAATAAATTAATTTTTAGCGCTGATGCGTTTCAAACTGTGCGTACTTTATGAAAAATTCATGTATTTAAAATGTATTTCAGGAACTGTTAATGGTATGCATTTTCATAACGCGAGTCGCAATAAAGTCTTTCTGAACTTCTGACTTTTCCTAATGCAGCTCGTTAACATTCAAACGATGAAAACAATTACTTCAACTTTTTCAAGTCGTTCATTAGCATTTAGTAATTCCATCTCAAGTCCACGTGGATTTTTAAAACTATACCAAAGCTAGACGCCATTTTCGAACTTTCAAGTGGCTTATCTATTTAATTTATTTAAATATTAAATTTTCTAAGAATAAATGTTAATCATGCTTTGGGGTAAACGCAAGTTACGTAACTAAGCCCAGCGGATCTATCTTCCACACGTATTAGAAGGTATAAAGAAAATTATTTTCACATATTTTAGGTATAATGATTTTCGTCTCACTTATATTTTCTTGGCGCAGTCAAAAGTTTACAAAACGGCTAAAATGAAGAAAAAACGGCATAATTCAACACCAGCGCTCCAATCAAACCGAACATAACCGACACCAACGAAACATCATAATTCGGCCAGTCCGTACGCATTCCCCGAAAATCCGGCCAATGAGGCAAAAAAATTCTTAAAACCTCAAAGTTCCAGCCAAATAAATTCGTCAAGCGCTCAAGCCGCGCTCTCCTGTAGTATCGACAACGGCCGGAGGGGTCGCGTTCACGTATATATACCCGTGCACACACATATAGCGTGAGCCCTGGCGCGCGCGGCGGAAGGCGTTTAATAAAGCGCGCACTACCGAAATAACATGCAATTAAATTGAAATTACAGTACACCCGGCAATGTGCGCAGGTCCAGCTCTCTTGCGTTCGCGCGCCCGAGCGATCGGGATAGAGATGTATATGTATATATATGCACATGCCGTACGTGTGTGTATATACGTATACATTCTGCGGGCTGTTGTCTTGGGAGTACGGCGTCAGGGCACGCGAGGCGCAAATGATCGCACTCTCTCTTGGCTTGCTTTTTTTCTACCAGGGTATATAAGAGAGCGCTTCACGAAAAGCGCCCGAAATTAAGCCTCGCGGGCCTCCCGAAAATTACACACGCGTCGACGGGCGACGGATTATATACTCCTCGCTCGCTCCCTCTCTCTCTCTCTCTCTCTCTCACTCCCTCTCTCACCTAAAATCGTATATATTCCTTCTCGCTGCCGCTTTATTTTTACGCTCTCTCTCTTTCTCTCTTACGTACGAATGGTAATGAGAGCGCCGCTCCGTATGTATATGCTTAATTTCGCCTGGGCGTTGTGGGACACGATCGCAGGTGTTTTAATGCGCCGCGCGCGCGCGCAGCCTTTCTTTTCTCTCTCTCTTACTCTGCCTCTCTTTCCGTTTGGGGTTCCGAGTTCAGCGAAATCACAGAGAGGTAATGCAAGCGCAAGCTGAAAAAGAGGACGACGCGTGTAAGTGGGACTTGGGGTGGGGTGTGGATGCGTGCGCGCGTGTAATGTTCGATCGTTGGAATTTTTTTTGGCCGAGGATGTAATGGTCGGTTGGAGGTGCTGCGTTTGTGCGACTGTCGGGGCCCTTTAAATCCATTGGGGCCCGGCCGACGCTAATTTCAATTCGGCGGGGCTCGAATGCGTTTTTGAAAGGATTTTTAAAAGTGTCATTAGCGAACGGGATTCGGGAGTCGGACTGCTGTTTCCGTGAAATACGGGATCGCTCGTGTTTGCTTAATACTGGTATTGCTCAATTCTCAAATTGAGTTGCTTTATGTAAACGTTGTATTAATAGGATTATTCAAATGAGCGGTATAATAAATTAAAAGGTGCACGTATATATTTATAATATACTTTCAAGTAATAAAATTAATAACAAGACGAATCACCGCGAATAAAAATGTATAAAAGGAAGTTAAGCAGACGAGCGCCATTAAGGCATCATCCCACAATGCTAAAAAATAAAGCATCACAATAAAACGTCAAGGACCCCCGTATACTTAGAAGCAACAATAAAGATAAAATTTGAGCGCTCGTTGCCGTGCAATTTTAATTGAAAGCCAGCTCTAACAAGAGAGCGGAGCCGCGGACGGGTCTCTTAATAAGCTTCATTTCACCTCGCCTATATCCCAAGACATTGAATTATTAGCCTCTCCCCGCGCATCCGTCTCGCTCTCTCATTGTCTCTCCGAAAGAGCCTAATTAACTAATAGCCTGTACTTTGTAACGAGAGCCGCGCGCTCGCTGGCTCGTTAGTAGCATCTAATCGCAAAGCGCGTAATAATAATTTTACGACTCGAAAGCGCCGCATCTCTCTGCTGGTTTTCCGCGGAATACGGCCTGTGGTTTAGCGCGCGGGGCGCGAGACCAATCGTGAGAAACGTGTGGCGAATCGCGCCTCCGTTTCGGGCGCTTTCGCCGCTTTGAAAAATGCGAGTGCCTGCTGTTGTGCCGCCGGTGTATAACAAGAACGCTAATGACAGAGACCGTTTCGCTGAGTGCCGGGGCTTTGCTTTTTTTTTGAGGGAGGCTATTTTTCTGGATTACTTTGTTGCAGGCGTCCGTGCGAGCCTATTAATGTAACGAGTTAGCGGGGATTGATTGATGCTGGGGCGGAGGGTTTGGATGTGAATTGTGAAAAATATTTTGTCATCGAGATGATTTTTTTTACTTCTCAAAAGAAAATTAACTATTTGAGACTAATAGAGTTGCTAGTTAAATATTGATTCTTTCTATTAATATTTATAGATAACCGAATTGGCACTGAATTGGACGTAATTTTAATTTTCTATTCAATTAGAAAAATCTTGTAGAATAACTCATCAAAAAAATTAAAAATCATTAAAAGACTCCTCCCTTCCCTCACAAGCCATACCACTCGACTACAACCCTTACATCCCATTATCTCCGAAATCCTCCAAATCGTTGCCACAAATCCCCGGCATAATTGCTCGCCTCTCCTCTCTCAGCGCGCGCATTAATCTCTCTCTTTTTGTCACCCACAACAGCTCTCCTCTATACACGCGCTTTAATATACGCATTCTCCGAGACGAGCGTTTTGGGGAAACGCGCTCCTCGTTAGAGCCCCTGTGTTTACGTCTCCCCCGCGTCTGGCTCTCTAAACGGCTCTCACTTTCTCTCTCTCTTTGAAATTTAGAAAATCGCGAGCTACGCTCGCCTCGTGGGGGCGTGGCTCGGCTGCGCGCCGACTACTCCCACCGCTGCTTATTTCCCTTGCAACCGGCCGCGCGGACGATTAAAAGTTTACGCGAGCGTAAATGCAAATTGATTAAGCGGTCGGCTGGGGTGGGGGAGTAGGATAGGTCGCTTGATTGATTAGTTGATTGGGTTGCGCCGCCGCCGGCGTTACAGCTGCCCGCGTTCTTTATATATATATATGTAGGTAAGACAGTCGGCGAGTGTAAATACAGGGCAGGATTCCGCTTCTTTTCCTTTTCTGCTGGGAGAAGGTTTAATCTTTTCTCTGGAGAAGCGTAAGAGAGCGGAGAGAGTTTGGCTTGTAATCATGTAGTTGGCTTAACTGAACAATTAGTTAATTCGAGCGACTCGGCTCGTCAGGCTCGAGATTTATTGAGCACTCGCGCGTTAAAGTGCGCCTCGTAATGTCGGGATTGACTTTGCTTTGTGTGTAAACGTTCCTTGCCTACGTCTTAATAATCTCGGGGTGGAATTGTTGTCGTGCGACGGTTTAGAACGAAAAAATGCGTTGTTGTTATTGCTGAATATATATATAGGTTATATTAAGGTTGCTAAACATCGGTTAGATCGAAGGGAAATTAATAATTGAGCAATTACATAGTTAGTACAATGTATATACGTTATGCGCTATATAAGTAAACGAATGTAATTTATTTTTAAACCGCGATAAGAATCACATTACGGAGCCCACAATGAGCGGCATTAGTATTACTGAAATTATAATTACTATACAGCGCAGAGCGCCGCGCGCGCGCGCGCGCAGATTAATCAATCTCCAAGCGCTGGCGGAGCACGGACAGCCGTAAAAATAGCGGAAACGCCACAATCGCGCGGCCCGGATCGATCCGCTATTGTTGCGGGCCCGCTGACCTCGGCTGAAAAAATTCCGATATTAATTGTTGCACAAGCCTAATTCAGTCATCTCATTCAATCACTCTCTCCTCCTCCCTCCTCCCTCCGGTCGAAAAGCCAATCGAGCCTCGGATTATACGCACACGTACACGCGTTTAAAAAGAAAGCAAAGAGTCGAGTAGGCAGAGTAGGAGGGGGTAAGATAGGCGATTATTAAGCTGTAAGGCGTTAACTGGCGTCGGAAGGTGGGATGTATATATACGGGGCGGCTTGCGTGCCTCTCTCTCTCTCTCTCTCCCCTTGGCATTTGCATCTAGACACCATCAATCCTCCTGACGCCCGGTTACACGAGAGCCCTACTCCTCGCTCTCTCTCGAGTCTCTGAATTAAATATCGTCCTTAATAAGGGAGTCTTCCTCCCTCCGCCCCTTGCTCTCTTCCTCTGCGCTTTGGTTGGCTCTTCGCCGCGCGCCGAGGTATATAAGGCGGAACGCCGCGCGAGGAACCTACGACACTTCCAAGAGTTTCCGCGGAATGCTAATGCGACACGGAGGGAGGGAATTCGTTATTTAGTTTTGATTGCGCTGATTTTATGCGCGCGCCGGGTTTGTTTAACTTTTCCGAGGGCTGCGCTGCGTTGAGGAAATTTTGAAGGGAGGAATCTTGGATTGCGAGTAAGGCTAGATGTGGTTTGATGGACGAGAAGCGACATTTTTTTCTGAAGTAAAAGCAATTGGAGTGAAATAATTATATATGTTTTTAAAGTTGCTGTATTATAGTTAATTAATAATTTTAGAAAAATCGATAAATAAGCCATGAACGAGTACTGCTCGGTAATGATATATTGACATTGCAAATGCAATATGTAACTGTCTGTAAGAGCTTGTAATGACTAATGCGATTTTCAATTTGTTTACACGTTACGTGGCAATTTATATAAGATCTGTTAACGAAAATACTAATCTGACGAGAGGAAATTCAATTGAGAAAAATGCAAAAAGAAACGAAACAAAACAAGACATCAAGAGAGGCCGTAAAAAAGGCAAGGAAAGCCATTGATTGATCACATGATTACACAGGAAACGCAGCTTGCTCCAAGCTCATAATTTAGCCTAATTAAGTCGCGCGCTACCGCGTACACATGCTATCCGCGCCTTCAGCCTCGAATCAATAATTAACAAAACCGTAATAAATAACGCCCCAATAAAGTCCTTCCTTCTCCAGCTCTCCAGCTTGCGAATCGCGAAAAACGCACCTTCACACACACACTCGCAGCACAGATCGACTACCGTATAATTGACACGTTCACCTAGAGCTCGCGCTAACGCGCAGAGCCGAGACTCTCCCACTCTAAATAATTCTATTAAAATCGATTCCGCGCGCTCGCGTGCTGCGCTTGTCGGGAATTGAGTAATTTTCTATTTTCCCGCGCGCCCGCGCGCAATCTTTTCTAACCGCGCCGACGCTATTGTGCTCCGTGTGTATATATATCGACGCGCTCGTGTCGGAGCTCCCCAAGCCGCGCGCAGCCGATAAGGATACACGGAGCGGCGCGCACGGGAGATAGCATCTCGACAACGTGCTCGGTTAATTATACATTAATACGGCTCGCGTGATCGCTCCCACTCTCCTCTCTCTCTCTTTCTTCGACTTTTCGTTGTCGAGAGGGGCACGTGGGAGGAGGAGGTGGTAAAAAAGTATCGAGGAAAGAAAGCGGCGATTTTTACATTTTTCGACCGTAAAATTGAGACGTCGTTAGCCGCTCGGCCGATCGTCGCTGGAGATATACGAGGTTTTCCTTTTTTTTTCGTCAAGAGGGATTTAGGGATAGGCGAGAGGGAAATCGGAAAGTCGTTTGCTGGCGGAGAGATTTTTATTAGTCGGGGAGATTGACGGTGGGCGGGGCTCGTTAGGAGGCGAGGAGCTTTCTGCGCGGCTGATTTGTTGCAATTAGCTGGCAATTGTCGCGGTACGGATTTTTTTCGTTCGATCGCGGGCTTTCGGTTTATTGAAATTGTTTGATCGCGTGGCGGCTGGATTATAAATAGGACAGCGCTGATCTGATAGTGGTAAAAAAACAAGGATATTAATTTAGCGCGCGAGCACGTGATTAAGTCACTGGACAAAAGCGTAATTCATTATGTGTCCGATAAAAAAAAGTACTAAATTTCATTCCGCGAGCTACTGTAACAAAAAAGCGCAAAAAACACACACGGCTCTTTTTATAAGATTCTATTTTTCGATCCGCAAGTATACGTAACAACAATCTATTTTCGATTTTGGTTTTTGCATCATTACACCGGCCGACAGCTTAATCGAGTATTCCCTACCTCGCGAAACAGCGCCGGCAGCTGTAAACCAGCGCCTAAGTGAATAGGCGCGACTCCTCGAGATGCTAAACTTTATTATCGCCATTTCCTAAAAGAAAAAAGAAACGAGCCGCACGCAGCTCGTATAATCGCGCGAACTATTATAATAAACTTCGCGCGCGGCGCCCCCCTGCGTAAGTATACAGCCCCTCCGACGGAAAAGCGTCACGCGAGCTGGCCGAAAAGAAGAAGAAAAAAAGGCGAGGCTTCTCAGCCTTGTTTGCAAATACTTGTTGCGTGCAACGTCGTGCCGGCGGAGAGAGAAAAAAGCCGGCTCTAACGCCGCGATCAGATTTATATATTGTGTATATCGGCTGCTGCGGAGCGTTAAAGAGGCGAGAAATTCTGCTGATTTATAGGCGCAGATCGCATTAGGATTAGGAGCGGCTCATATTTACAGCGATCGGAAGCTCGGTATCGCGCCTCGCGCGCGCGCTCTACAGTTGCGTGCGTGCGTGCGCCGTTATAGGCACGAGTAGCCGCGAGGGTACCGCGAGGCTTGCTTCTTCGGATACGATGCGAAGTGTGGAGTGTGAGCGTTTATGGTTTCGCGCTGCGGAGCGCTTGTTTAGTGCGCTTTTAATTGAATTAGTATTAATGAAAAATTTCAGCTGTTGTTAATAATTTAGCGGTGGGAGATGTGTGAATTTATTAAAGGCCTGAACTTTTCGTTTCGTTGGTTATTATAAATCAGAACTGAAAAAAGGGTTCATCGATTTTTTTTTAACGTGCACGTGAAAATTCTAAAGTAAAAATTTCGATTGACATTAAACTAAGTGCACTCGAGCAGTCCGTACTTAAAAATCACTATTCCCTCGATTTTCCACAAATAATTTAACCGCACCACAAAACCGCTCCCGGCTGTCAATCAGCGCTCTCCCATCGACTTTTGAGTAACCGAGCGAGCTCAGCCGGGTGAGGTATCTCAATTACCGCGGGGTAGGTGTACTTTACCCTCAGGCGCGCGTGTGTCACTCGGGCCGAGTCATAACGCTCGCGTGCGTTCGACTGTCCACGCGTCGATTGTTTTTAAACAGTTCAGCGGCGATAGGAATCGGCTCTATATACGCGACTTTTCGTCGTCGAGGCCGCAGGCTGTTTCTTTTTTTATTCATAAACGCGCGCGTAAGCTTTAATGCTGTACACACACACTCCACACATGTCTACACTCACACACGCATACATACATGTACATGAGCGGACACACATACGACGGCATAGCCTGAAACTCGCACGACCGCTTTTATATATTATTAATGCAAGATCGGCACCGCGGGATAACTCGTGTTTTCGCTCGCGGACTGTGATTTCACTTAAGACCCAGTACGTGTCGGTGTGCGTGAGTTGATTATTGTGCGAGTCGAGTTTCGTTTGCACGAATACGAGCCGGAGAATATTGTCGCTCGTTAATTGCCGCGCGCTCGCTTTTTGCAAAATAACTGACAATTATTTAATTACGCCGTTATCCCTTCTCCCCGCTGGCTGCCGGTAGATTTATAATGGCAGGTTTTATAAGCTTCATGAAGTATGTGCAAATGGACGCGAGTCACTTTTTTCTTTGCGCGCGCGCGCAGGTGATTTGGAAAACGATCGCTTAATTTTCTGCGCCGGTTGTATAGGCTGAAAAATGTTAAATTGATTCGGTAGGTTTTATTGGGTGATTATTGTGATTTTCAGTTCGATCGGCTGCTAAAGTATTCATTGAGCTATTTATTTCGTTAACTATAAGCTGCAGGAAAACTTCGGTGAGTGAAAGATAGATATGGAGTTGTATGAAGTAGTAGACACAACAATAACATAATAGTTCATATTTTATAACAAACCGATTGATCGATGAGACAATGTTTAAATTTACACACTGACACGATTCGTAAACCAAACTATAAACCTCCCAGCCAACCATTACGATAAAAAATTAAAATACAAACGCCGCAGTACAAACACGAAACAAATCACAACAACGAAAATCAATCACTCAAAATATAGACTTGAAAAAAAAAACCTCTACCTCATAAACACATCGTCAATCTCACCAAAGATAAACTTTATCGTATCACGCAAAGACAACATACAATCCCCGAGCGCCCAGAAAAAAAAAGTGCAAACTCAAACGCTCATACGCATGAAAACGTTTTTCGGAAGGCCGTCCATATTAATGCAGCTCGGCTTACGCAAGAATCGCCGCCGCCGTGTCCGATTAGAGCCCCGGCCTAGCGCGCAATAAATAACAATTTTAATTATCGCGGCCGCCAGGCGAAATTTCACTCCGCGCACGCACGAGCCGCTAATATAATATCGGCGACGGGATGTATCGACGAGGCTGGATTTTCGTTTGGCTCGTGCGTGTTAAATAATTATAATAGACGCGGAGTTAATCTTGCCGGCACGACAGCGGCGAGGGAGAAAATTTCGCGAATGGATGCGTGCCTGGCGGGCAGCGTTACGTTAATGGGATGTTTCGAGGAGGGAAGAAATTTCAGCGTTGCGCAATGCTTTCCGTGGATCTTTTTTTTTTCGTTTGTTTATTAGGTACGGAAAACGTCGGTGAATGTATTAAAAGTGTTTTTTGTTCGTCGATAATCGGGTTTAGATAAGAAAAATAAGGTTTGCGTAATGCTCAAAGTTAATCCGTCCTGGCAGGCCGTTCCGAGAATTTCAATCTTGTGTGTCTTGACGGAGATATAGATTTAATTGAAATCGCACTTTTTGCGCGGGGATTAATTAATTTTTCGGAAATTCATAAACATATTGCCGCAGAGAGCCGGGCTTATCGCGCTTCTATATTTAAACTGTTTTCAAACATCGCTGGTCCGATTATTTACAAGAAGCGGCTGGAGACGCCGCGAGTGTTTGCTTAATTAATTTACGTTATAACGTCAGTGGTTCCACTTTGAGTTTATCGCGTTGTAAAAAATATATATTTTTTAACGAAAACATTCTTATTTATCTAACATAAGAAGTTTTTGAAACTGATTCCACGGCCTTTCCAGAAAATCCGTATTTATTTCATTCAATCCTCAGAATCTCCATTTCATAATCTTAATTAATTTACTTCTAGTTTTATCCAATCAGCGAACGATACGCTTACAGTTAAAGACTCAGATCCTAGATCAAGATTTGCCACATAAATTAATGCAAGCGAGTATAGGGGAAAGCGCGAGTGTCACTGGCTAAAAAGATAGCGCAGCCGGTATTTGATAAGGCGGCTGCCATTTTGCAGCGACAGCGATAATTGCCGATTTGTCGCTGGTGAGCTGCTCTTTCTAGCGCGTGTCATCCGTAATTTATGGAAACTATGCGTCATTACGCAATTTCGTGTTAGCGGCTTAATTAATAGCTTGGGTAAAACACGCATGGTAACGATTTATTTTGCACTTTCTTGCGCGCTGCGTGGGATTTGCCGTAATTGATTTAACATTCAGTTCGATTTATGCAAAATCCTGAGCCTTATTTCATAAACTGATATATATTTTTAGAATTAGCGTTGCTCGCTCAGTTGGTTTTGCGTATACATTTTATGAGGAAAAGTTTCTGTTATTTGTAAGAGGTGAAATTTTATCATTCGCAGGGGTATATAAGTCACTGCTTGAAATAAAATCCTCGATCGCGCCATTAAAAACGTGCTGAACTGTAAATATGTGTGATTAACACATAAATCTTTCAAATGCATAAAACTTGGAAGATTTACTGCCTGCTCCGCAAAAACTACAAACGTTTGAGCCTCTAATAACGACCTGCTCGGCAAAATTTTTCATACTTACCTCAAAAAAGCCATAACGAACAAAAAGCTAAAAGCTCTTATCATCTCCCAAACAACTCCCACGAAAAAAGAACAGCCACGTCGAGCGGCGGCGGAAAAAAAAACACGCGAAAAAGAAAATAACATTCGACAGAAGCAAAAGCTGCAGCGAAGAACTAAGAACATTAAACAGAGCGTAGTCTGGAAAAAAAAGAGGCCCTCGCGCGAGATAGATAGGCGATTTTGCGCTCGCGCTTGCAGTCGTGTCTTATCCACCGAAAATTACAGAACAATTATATGCCTCGCTTTTATACTTCCCGCAAGAGAAATATATAGAGGGGGGGAGAGGCGCTCGTAACGCGATTAGCGGCTGCAGAAGCAGCGCGAGCGCGCGGGAAAGAAAGTTGAAAAGTAATATAAGGGAGATGGTTATCGGCCGAGACAATTAGCCGAGCGTATAAATAGCGCGTATTTATAGTCCGCGCGCGAGCGGCTGGGGCTTCCACCGTTTCACCCCCCGCCCCTCCACCTTTGTACGTGCCTATACACCTCTACACATACACCTTTGACTCTCTTTCTCCGTCTCTGTCTTTCTCTTATAGCTGGGCTATATGGGCACAACCCCACCCTAGAGGCGCGGAGGCGGTGCGCCCGCGCGCCGCGGTCCGTCTTTTTAACTCCTTACTGCGCACCTTCGCCGTAACTCAAACTATTTAATTATAATGTTTTTCTCCTTTTTCGTGAGCGCGCGCGCGCGAAGCCGCTCGTATTTTTGAACTTTTGTGCGCTACGCGCAGCCCGTGAGACTCTGTGCATTCCTGGTATTATATTTTTCCTTATTTATTGTTATATCGGGAGGGTTTATAAATATGCTTTCTATTGCGCTTTGGGCAGATGCCTGATAATTATCTGGGAATTAATCTATTTGTAGCACGGTTTTATATGTTATTGAGCAGAGATTACCTACAAATTGAGGTCTGGGAGACGTTCGTAGTCATTTCTCTTCGATCGGGTATAGAACAAAAATTATATGGTAGGCAATATTCGACGCTACGGTACAGTTGTAACTGCAAGAATAATTTTCATCTGTATGAATAAATGACCGGAATGGCCTTTTGATGTGCCTTTTAATTTGAAAATATATATGTTTTGATTGTAAAAAAATGAATTTATAAATGTATTTATAAAAAGAAAGGTTTAATAGGTTGTAACCATGGATTATAACACTCACTACTAAGTTTCACAAAATACTTACGAATCAGAGCAAAAAAAGCGCTAACATTCATTTCTTCAATCCAGTATTAAAACAATACCATTAACACCGCTGAAAACGCTCAACTAACCAAGCCCGCTCAAACATAAACTCGCAATCAATCAATCCCACAACGCTGCTTTCTTTCTTGTATTTTCCGAACGGAAGATAAGAAAACGCGTCTCTTCCGGGCAAGAAAAAGCGGGAGAAACAAACGCGCGCGCGGGCGGCGGGAAAAAAACTTTCCGTAAAGAAGAAAAATCGTCGATGACAAAGCGTCTGTCCTCGCAGCCCAGGACGGAGAATCGAAGGACCGAAAGAGAAAACGATAGCAGCGAGTTTTTTTTTCCCTCCTCCGCGGGCGCGCGCTCGTCTCTCCCGAGATATGTCCGATTTACTCTATTTCCGAAGAAAAATCGACCTTTCAGAGATTCGACTTTTTATACTTTTCCAACTCTGTCCTTCCCGATCCCGTTCCTACATTTTTCCGAGACGCGCGGCATTTTTCAACGCCGGCTTCCTATATACGTCGCCTCTCTTTCTCTCTCGCGCTCTGTCTCCGTCTCTCCGGCTTGCTCGTCTTTTTCAATTTTTCTCCCTCACGCGGAGAGATTGATAACCTCGCGCAGCTCGAGTCGCCTCTCGCTCGTTCGCTCTGATAACAATTAACGCTAGTTGTATAAGAGAAAATGTGTAAATGCCTTCTTTGTTTATTCACGCATGCGCGCTGGTCGAGGAATGTCATTAAAAGGTTTTCGAGAAAATCTTTTTTCTCAGCTGTTTGCCTTTTATATTGTATTGCACAAATATAATAAAGATGTTAGCCGATCGAATCGGTGATAGATGAACATGATTTTTTAATTGAGTACAGCTTCTTTTACAGTGTTTCTTTCATTACGATTCAGAATAATATGTTTTAATTGAATGAAGTGTGCTAATCCATGCATGAGCAGCCAACAATATCGTATAAATAATACTTTTTTTATTCTTGTATTGAATTATTCATTAAGATATTCTTTTCTGTTTGCATGAAACTCACGCGCATATTGTATTATAAGTAGATACGGCATAATAATTTATTTGCAAGCATTCGATAGAGCAGATGATTGAAAATATCCACGATATCTGCTTACTCATTCGCTGGGAAGAAAGTGAAATAGCCGCCGACGACGAAAAACTTAAATCAACGGATTTTCCAGGCAGCTTCGAGCTCATTTGGGAAAAATCCTCTTATTTGCCCGCGGGTGAAAGTTAAATAAACATATTTATTAAATACTTGAAAAATAACGCTGCTTTCAGCGATAAATTACAATCCTGAAAAGTTATTAAGACATTGATTGGCTACCGGTTTGCCGAACGCGAAAAAATTCCCCAGAGCGCCAGTAGCCTTTCGAAAGTCAATCGTAGCCCGGCTATCATTATAAAGCTATAATTAAATACTTGTTACCCGCCACGACGCCAACTCGCTTCTCGGCAAATATTCCGAACGAATTGAATATTGAAAAAAAGAATCTCGCTCGCGAAACACGTGTAACTTTGCGCTTGCGTTCGCGCGCTCGAAAAAGCGTTTTGCAACAAACTTCGGCGCTCTCCGCACATTAGCCGCTATTATTCAATCAACTTTGAATTCCCGCTCGCTCCGAGAGATCTGATTAACTCGCGCTTATTCAAAAGAGTTAACGATCGCGCGCGAAAGAAAGCGGACCCTCGAATTACGGCCTCGGCCCTTGGGAGAGCCGCGCTGCTGCCGGCTTAAATAAGAAATTATCACTTTGCTCGCAGCGTATCTCGCCGCGACTACTGGTTATATATACCTGGAATCGAATCCGGAGAAAAGAGCACACACGTGGAGGGAGTATATATACGAAGAGGTAAGAGAGAAAAAAAGCAGAGCGAGCCTCGGTAGCTCGCGCGAGCGGCTTTCGAAACGCCGGCGCGTATACAGCAATCAGCGGCTCGTCACTGCATTCACGTCGGAAAAGCAATATCCGCCGAGAGTTATTATCCCAATCGGCTAATTTATTAAGCCGGTCGAGGTCTGTATAGAGCGCGAGAGCGAGCCAGTTACGATCGCGGCCGGATGATGGATTAGTCGGACGGTTCTGGGCCTCGGTAGTTCGCTTGGGGTAATTTCGTGGAGAAAAAAAAAGAAACGGGCTATGCGGTAGCGCAATCTCGTTACGCGGCGCTGATGCGCCCGGGAATTAAGAGATTTTCTGGGGAACGAGAGAGGGCTGCTTTTGATAAAGACGTCGAGTTGGCGAGAGAAGCGCGAGCTTTGTGTAGGAACGGTTGGGAATGATTTTTTGCAGCTTAGCTTTGAAATCGTCGATTACGCCCATTATAATAATACGCGCACTTTGAGTTTCGGGGAGAAAAAGGATATAAGTAGCGTTTGCGAAAAAGTTACGAGCATAGGCCAGCCCCGCGGATACTTAAGTATTTTTTGAGCCGCAATTACCTTCTTTTCCCTCGGCAGTTCTCGGCAAAAAGTGAAAAATTAATCTCATTCACTCGTTCTTGCCGGGCCTGACAAAACGTCAAATTAGTCCTAATAACAGTCGGCCGGGCTCGGAATCACTTTCGTGACAGTAAAGAGCGCTGCTTAAAAGCGCCGAGAAAATTTCTTTCGCAAAATCCTCCGCCGAAGCGTGCAATCTTCCATACAAAGCAACTAAATTCCCTCGTTCGCAAAAAAAAGCGCCCCTCCCCGAAGAAACAATGACAAAGACATACGTTCTAAAAAGTAGCCGAACCCATTGACACACGATACGAGAGCTCCGGCCGAGTCGTTAGTATACGTCGGTAGTATAAACGCTCGCGCGAGGTAATTTCGCGCGAACGAAGGGAAGGCCCGCACTTTTTGACGATTCAATTTGCCGACGCGCGCGCGCGCGCGAGAAGCTATCTCTCTCTTGCTGGACACGCAAACGGCGTATTCGAAAATTGCGGGCTGACTTGTAGTGGCGTGTGTGTGTATATGTGTAGAGGGAGAAAGGAAGAAGGCCGAGGAGTGCAGGCGCGGCCGAAGGAGAGGACAAAGGCAGGGGCCGAGGAATATAAAGATGTATGGGGAATGGAAGAATGGGAAGAGGCGAGGTTACTGTCTGCGGTCTGATTTTCAGAACTAGGAAGAATAAGGTTCTGCTGTTTGTCTTCGAGTTTGGCTCGGCTTCTTTTATTTCTGTCTGGTCGGATAATTTTCAAAATCGAAATTCCGCTTATTTGCGAGTATTTTTTCAAGCCGTAAGATTGGCAGGTTTTGTGCGACTGATTATTGCTGTTTTTCAATAACGTCAGTGCTGATACAATTCAGGCTCTTAATTGTTAACAAAAATAACGATACAATTTAAATCTCGGGAGTAGACAAGGAACGGCCGATACACATGTCTAAAGGAGATAAGAATTTTTTTCTTCGTCTTTCACTCCGGAGCTGATAAATCCACATTAACAAATATTAATAGAGCGGCTTGCTCTGAGCGTGCATTCACTAAACCGCGGATGACGTTAACTGAAATCTTTTATCGGTGCTTGTGACAACTAGTTGATGATGGGTTATCAATAAAAGTAAAGCTATCTGCGACGAGCTCTACTCTGTATATGTCTTTGAGACGAGAGATCGCTTTGTTGAAACTAATCAGTGAAATATTTTTTAATTCCATTATCGAGTTTCCTCTTCGAGGAAAAAGTGAAAAACATCTCACTAACAATAAGCCGCTTGCGGATGATAAAATGCGCTACTCGAGACATTTGTAAAAAGTGATTCCAAAACTAAACGTTCTTTTTCATCCTTATATTTATCTAAGACTATCTTCACAATCTGTCTAGTCCATATTCAGCTAAAGAATTTTAATTTTACGAGAGCCGCGAACCCGAGAGCGACGCCCTCGCATATCATTCCTCCGCAAATCCCTCTCGCAGAAACTCGTATAATCATCCGAAAATGATCGAGCTACACGGCACACCGCTCAGAGCAAAACTAACGACACTTCCAGCTAAAGACAAATCAATTTCGAGCGAAGGTCCGGCGGACGCTGCCTATTCGGCCGCTAAAAATTCCCTTATACAGCGCTTATAAAAAAGAAAGCAGAGGAGAAAGAAAGCAAAAATCGCGGCGAAAGAGAGGGAGAGAGAGCGAAAACGCGGGGAAAAAGGCGAGCGCCGGAGGGTAGCGCGCGCGCGAGGACGGACTAAAAAAAAGGAGGAAAAGGAGTTTTGAAAAGGGACTAACGACCGGCAGTTAACGGCGGCTCGGAAATTGCTGGTTGCGCGCCGCCGCATCTTCTCTCTCTTCTCCTTCTCTCTCTCTCTCTCTCTCTCCTCTCTCTCTTTCTCTCTCTCTCTCTTTGGCAGCGCGGAGAGCGTGTATACAGCGCGCGGCGGCCTGCTCGGGAATTATTAAACTGTAGTTTAGTTTAAATTAAGTTATTACCCCGCAGTCGCTGCCTCGCTTTTCTCCCTTTTCAGACTCTCCCCCTCTCTTTCTCTCTCTCTCTCTCTCTCGCTCTTGCTGTTGCCCAGGTGTATGTGGGTATAGCTGTATGGAGGAGCGAGTTGAGGACTATCTTACGCCAAGCTGCTCTGCTATCCTCTTCCTTCCTTCCTTTCTTTCGCGATATACGGAGCCTTGTATCCCTGCGCGATTTTCAGATTCCTGCGCGCGTGCGCTCGGAGATTTTGTCTTTTTTTTTTTCTTTTGGGTATATCTGAGTAAGCGCCGCTGTTCTTTTGGATCGACTTTTGAAGACGATTCAGTGGAGTGAATGTAATGGTGAAGCAATGCAAGATGGGAGTGATGGTGATTTCTTTTTGAAATTTCGGTTGGGAGGTTGAATTGAAATTTTTTGAATTAATGAGATAAAATTTGCATGCAGTTAATCGACATTAGCATTTCAGATTCACCGACTGCAAATTATCTGAAAATTTGTATCATCGATAATTTTGCTCTTCGAGCTTTGCAACATTGTATAGAATATTAATAATTGGTGGAATACTAATTTGGCATTTTTAGAAAAAAATTGTCACTTTAGCTATCTGAGAAGTTTTAAATCTTTATCCACATTAATCTTATCATCACTTTCTTAGAATCAATGATTCAGAAGAATCTCGCATAATCTATACGCTCGTACGTAAATTGCCATACTGAGCTCGTTTACAATGAAAAGAAGACGAAAGAAGTTTATAAATTCACTCAAATTAATTGAAGTTGAAGTCTAGATTAGATATTCGATTTTAATTAAAACTTCAGGATCCAGCTCAAAATAAAGTCATTTCGTAAATCATTAATGCACGAGCCTTAAATTTAAAAAATGAATTTATTCATAAAGCCGGGCAGGTAGTTTTGTTGCAAAAATTTTAAGCGCTCATTTTTTTTAAAATATTGATTAATATTGATGTCTTATTTTCGAAACGAGCCCTTTAATACAGCGCTCCCAAGCAGCAGACGTGTTTATGACGTAAATTAAGAACTTAATTATTTAAATTCGCCTTCGGCATATTAATCCTCTTTTTATAAATTTTTTATCCCGCGCGCGCGCGCTACCCGATTCGCTCCTGCATCATAATGAATTAAACTCACTATCGGCAAAGTATAAAACCTAAATTATTTCCATCCTTTATTCGCTCCATCAATGTCACCTTATCTCCCAGCGCTCAAAAAACAAGCCGCAGCGCGTATATACCGTTTCTCGCGCTCCATCGAAATTCCGTCGAAAAGTCGAAAATACCGATAACCGAGACTCGGTCAAACTCGAAGTTTCCCAGAAAGAAGCTCGCTCGGCGAAATAAGATGTTCCTTTTGTACGTGTATATATATACGCAAGCGGCAGCAGTACGAGAATGTAGAGCGCGCTCATTTTTTTCCGCCTCTTCTGCAGTGCGAGCGCGAGCGCGCGAAATTGCGCGAAAGAGAGGGAATTAAGCTACTCGCTCGCGCGCGGGCCGGCCTTTAACGATCGGCCATTAAAGGCATTTAACGAGCGCACTGCCGCCGCCGCCGCCGCTGAACGCGAGGAATATGGGATATATCTTGGCTTTTCGCGGGGCTCACGCATCAAAGCCGCTACCCGCCAAGAGAGCCGATTTCGCAATGCGCAAAATGATGGATCTTTAGTGCTGAGAGCGCCGAGGGAAAATTTTTAGGAGAGCGGAAGAGTCGGCAGATGAATGACAATGGTAAGTAGGGGTTCTTAATGACGAGTGGGAGGTGATTTGCGTGGAGGTGCCAGAAAATCACCTGACTGTGGGAATTCGTGGCTTATGGAGCTGGCTGTTTGCAAAGTTGATTGTTAGAGTTATTTTAATTGACTTTTCAATGTAGGGAGTTAGCGGTCGAGCTAAATGAATGATAAATTTTTTCAGTGTTTCGAGCTTAGAACGTTTAATAAAGATTCGAATAAATTATCTGTGTGAAATAAAAAATAAATTCTGAGACTAAATTAGATTTTATTGAGACAAAATTACACAGTGGATCTATAAAAACAGCGCTAAAAATATCAGCGCCCGTTCTTTATTTTCGTAAAACCAGTTATTATTACATAAATATTCACGTTCATTGTTTACATCATAAGAAAATTTAATTGCCATTGTTATTTGTCTAAAGCTTGAAATTCTCTAATAATTTTCTTTTGTTAAGAGTATCATAAAAAAAACTTGGTTGTGTACCAATTTAAAATAAATCAAGCTTACGATGTACTGCATAACAAACTTTCCTGAAACGCCGACAATAACTCACGTAAAAAAAAATTGCAAAAATTTACTGTTACTTTCTACACACAGATAGTAGTTAAGTTTTAAATATAAATTTTATGTCGAGCATAAAATTCAAAATATCCAAGATTGTTACACATTAATTATATTTTGAAATACACGCGCAAAAAGTAACATCACCGCTTCTTACCAGGCCCTCATTTTTACAATATTTGCATTTCATTGTTATACTCCCCTTTAGCTTGACATAAAGCCCGCAGTAAAACCAAGAACCCATAAAATCCAACATACCATCACAACTAAATCCAAAAATCTGCTACCCATTACCAAAAACCGCGCACAAAGCCCCGCTCTCAAAAGTCAACACCCAATAAGAAAACAAGCACCCTTCGCGCCACCCCACACATAAAAATCCATCCCTCGAAGCCGGAAAAAAATCGCTCATCCTCGCCCCAAAGGCATTTTTCCGCGGGCTCGGCATCACGGATTTTCGGGCCAGCGACGGGGGAGCGCGCGCTCGTGTATACATAAGCGATCCCACGGGATGCGCGGCAACGATCTTATGATTGACCGCGTTACGAAAGTCCCCGCAGACCACTTTCTCGAGTTTCTCGCTCTCTTTTCCCTCTCGATTCATTGTTGTTGCTACATTGTCGGCACGCTCGAGCGCAACGAGACACGTGTAGGTATATACGCGCGCGCGCACACAAAAGGTGTCGCGCCGGGACACGATAGAGCTGTCGCCGCTTGTTGGGTAACATTCGGACTTTTTTAGGTTTCTAATTTAATCAGTACTGTGGGTTGTGTGGGCGTGTGCGTGAGAGTGTGTGAGTGTGCGGTGTGGTGACGTTTTGTTGGCTGGCTGGCTGTTGGAAAAGTGCGATACGCGGAATTTAATAAGCAGGGCATGAGCTATTGTGTTGTAATGTGGCGGTGATTTAACATTTAAAAATTAGTTTCTTAATTGTTACAAAGTGAGGGGATTATAAGCGCTATGATGTTGCTAGTGTTTGAAATGTTGAAAAGCTTCAAGTAATATAAAAATATTTCTTTTGAGGATGACGTTAAATAAAACAGCATTATACGGTATACTTTTAATCGCAATAGAAATCTTACAACACTGAATTATGGCACAGGTGATTCATTCGTTATTACTAAGGAAGATTCATTTTGTGAATATACGGCTTCGTTTTATTTTTGGATCTTGAAACGAAGAAAAATTAATTCAAATCTCCAAAAGCAAAATTTTCTAACAGCTCTCGTGAAACTTCAAAAGAGTTAATACAGCCATTCTAGAGTAATGTTCTCAAGAAAAGACGTCTCTATTAGTTGAGCTATGTACTTAAGAACTGCCTATTATGTAACTCTTAGCGTCTATTTCTTACGAAATTCAGCTGTAATAAGGCATTCGACTTCAATATTAGATCATTTTTTACTTGCAAGTTTCTTACATTAACTTTTTGAAACCCTGTATTAATCGTTAGAAAGCGTAACACTGTAAATGATTGATTTGGAATCAGAATCTTTGTGAATACAAAGTAGAAACTTTTTTAATTTTCAACCAATTAAAGTCAGTAATTACAACATGAAAATCACTCACTCAAGACAGGTAGTTTTCTTTATTAACTTGAAACTATTTTTATTTTTAACATAATTGAGAAGTAGAAAAATTTATTTTCTTCTCTATTTTCAACTTTCATAGTGAATTTATAAATATCTTTTGTTCATCAACACGGCTTTAATTAAAAAATTTAATTGATTTAAGATTTAATAAAAATACAATTATAAAGATTAATTTATGCTAATGTAGCTGTCATTGTTCTACCTATCGCTAAATTTAATAAATTCACAAAAATATTTAATATGGTGTAATTCTAAAGCTGATTTGTCATCAGTGAACCGGAAGAAATTAATTAAGTATTTAATCAAGACAAAAATCACAAAGCGCATTGTTGTTGTTTCATGGTTCTGTCAACATAATAAATTGACCTTCTTCAAAAATTATACTTTAAAAATCAGTTGATCTTTTTAGTATTTTATACAAAATTTTATTTTCATTTAAAATTCCTTTTATGCATGTTGGCTCATGAAAAATTGTAGTCTGATCAAAAGAATGTACACAATATTATGCTAAAAAATGGTCTTTATGTCATTTTCTGCATTTTACAGGATGCTTAAATAGAAAGCTAAATCTTTTGACTGAGGCATTTCTTGATGTTGAAACTATAAAAGGCAATCGATAAGATTTTGCGCAAAATAAAACATAATAGAACGTTTTTTAAGAATCATATTTAACGTTATATTTATCATTTACCTTCAAAATTTCTCTGCAGTGTTCTATTTTCATAAAACGAAGAACATTCAAAACAATTTGCCTGCATCATGTGTATAATGAAAAATACATACAATTAACCCTTCGTACCTTTGAATTTTACATTCTATTTCTAGTTTATGTAAATAGTTACAACTGTCTACTAAGGCTATCATTATCAATGATTCCCTTGAATTAAATTTCTGACTGTAATAAATCTACTATTTAACTGATTAAATATTTTATAACTAAAATGAGTTAATAACAAAATTAGGCATTCAAACGTTGATGTATCATTCGTATTTATATTCAATGTTAGAGTAAATATTGAAATTTGAAACAAAAAGTTTACTACCAGTTATAGCTCATAATAAAAGAATGAATGTAATTGAGTTATATTTAAATCCAATGCCGGTAAATGTAGCACAAATTAATTACATATTTTTACACAAACGACCCTTCACGTTTATTATCTTTAGCTTATAGTTCTGTAACTCTGTCATAAATATAGATAGAGAAATGGTTGCAACAAGTCATTTTAAAACTAATACTCTCACAATTTGAATAAACTGTTGTTAAAGGCGCTAAAGTAAGTATCTCAATGAGCACATTAACATCAATTCATTGATTGTTTTCTCGGAAGACATAATCTTAAAAAGAACAAAGTTGCATTCAGACTAACAATTAGTATCGATTACAATAAAACATACAAATAAACCCTAATTAAGACTTCCCAGCCGACCTCCACGATCCAACCATTCCCCACAGCATTGTTTTCGTATTCTTGCCAATCATCATAGCCGCGAACCTTTTCGCCGAATCATCACCCGCAACAAAAACCATCTCAAAACAAAGCCCCCCAGCTTTCTCCCATCCCTCATACCACAACCACACGCACACACCCACACAAAACATCTCTCTCACCTTTCTTATCGTCGTCGTCGTCGTTGTGATCCTGCGCGTGATGCAGATGATGCGCCGCCGGATGATGGGGCCCTATACCCGGTACCAGCGGATGGCTCCCCAGCGCCGGGTGCGGATGATGCGGATGATGACTGAGGAACCTGACGGCCGCCGCGGCGGCCACCTGGTGCTGGGCCGCCGCCTGCATCGAGGCCGCCTGGCTGGCCCCCAGCACCGGGTGATGCCAGCCCGACAGGTGAAACGGGAAAACCGGCGCCGTGCGCTGGAACAGCCTCGTCGGCGCTGCCAGCAACGAGCCGGCCTGCGAGGTCGAGGTGTTGCTGCTGCTGTTGGCGATGGCCGAGCTGACGGCCGCCGCGCCAGCGCCGCCGGGCGGCGGCGGGAACGACAGCCCGACCCCCGGCTCGAGCACCATGTTCGGGATCAGCTTCGCGGCTGGTGTCGGGCTTCGCCGGGCCGCTGCGTCGCTGCCGTGGCCGACTCCTGGGAGCTGGCCCGACCACGACGGCGACGTCGACAAGGCGCGAGTCGTTCTACCAACGACGACCGGCTCGTCCGCGAGTCCGACACGCTGGCCGCCCTCGTTTTGCCCGGCCGCTAGCTAAGCACTATTAGTATTTCAGCCTCTTTTCCACTGTCTTTAGCGAGGCGTTTCTTCGTTTGTCTAACATTACCCCGTGGGATGATTATCAAGCGTCTTTTCAGTTCTTTCAATGGCTCGTGGTTAGGTGGGATAATTGAATACACTGGCTTTTTAATTGTTCACTGTCTATCAACGCACGTGCTCGTCAGTCTCCAAGGATTCAACGTTAATAATAGTGTCCTGTCCTTCGCGGACATGTTTTTCAGATCATTATCAAACTAAAAATACGACAGACAGCTGCGCGAAGACCGCGAGGATACAGAGTCGGCGCTGACCGCCAGCCGTCGGACGGCGAAATGGCAAGACAGCCGGCTCTTGCTCCGCTTATTTTAGGAGCACACTTCGCGCCTGCCGATACACATGTCATTAGCAGATCCGGCAGCGATAACAGCTGTCAGAACTCTGAAGGCGATGCCACTTGCTCCCCTCTAATCGTGCCCCAGTAGCACAACCATTCAGCAACATTTGCTCTCACTTAAACCCTTCCCTTACCCGCAAAGTCAAAACAACACACTCCACTTGACACGTCCAATCCTTCCAGTCCAAACAAACAAAGGAAGTCCAGCCTTTACCCAGTCCTCTGTCTCATCTATCCACTTCACTGCATCGCTGCGTTGCTCCAATATTCCCCTTATCTCTCTCGATAATCAGCAGCAACCCGATCACCCGAGAGTCCGTCTAATTCTCTCCTCGACTCCGCAAGCAGCCATGTCACCGTCGCACTTGACTATAACCAGCAACGCACCCGCAAAGTACCTCGACCGATCAGCTGTGCGTCACAGCAATAACGGCCCAGTAATCGTCTCGTCGAAAACCCAAAAAAAAACACACGGGGGGCTGCTGGTGCGAGCGCTGCCTGTGCCGCTCGCGCGCTCAGCAACAACACACACACCGGGCAGCGGCAGCGACGGCACAGCACTATCTGGCCGCGGAGAAGCAGCCTTACCAGTCCACGGCCACTCGCTCTCCTCTCTCTCGTCGTTCTCTCGCCTCTGCCCCCCCCCCCCTCCCCCCCCCCGCGCCGACTATATCGCCGTCTCGCTCCGACCCGCTTGGCTGGCCATAGGCGCCGACGCCATTGGCCGGCTTCCGGGCCGCGAGCGCCCGGCCAATGGGGCCGCGAGCCCGGCCACGCCCCCCCGCGGCAGAGTTTTTTCCCGCCGCCGCAGCCGGCGGCGCGCCAGCGCCCCGACACACGAGCTGAATTGAATCGCGCGCGCGGCGCGCCTGCCTCTCCGCCGAGCTGGTCCCGATGGTGGGGACGAATCAATTGCACGCCGCCGCAAGATGGCTCCGCCTCGCGCTCGCGCAGCCAGCCGGCCAGCTAACCGCACACTCGCGCGCCCCCTTGTACACCTCTGCGTGTGAGTGTGTGTGTGGGAGAGAGAGAGAGAGAGAGAGGTCTGCCAGATTTTCAAAGCCACCACCACTGGCGGCGAGGCGAGAGGGGAGCAAAAAGTGATCAATTTATATTCCTATTAATCGTTTTAGCTATCAAGCTCGGGACAAGCGCGCGCTCTCTCTCCCTCCCTCTCTCTTTCTGGCTTCTCTCTCGCTCGCTTTTTTCGGGGGAGCTTCTTTTTTTTCCTCCGCTGCTGTGTGACGCTTGTTTCCCCGGGATTCCGGCCGAGGTGTACGTGTGTGCGTGTGTGCGCATGGGTAGAGGTGTAGGAGAGAGAGAGCTGGCGGATTTCCAGGTCAAGTGGACTTTATTGGCGCTGATAAGGCTGGGCTCTCTCCTTGCGCCAGGCAGCCAGGCCAGGAATTCAATGTACTAAAAATAGTGTGGCTCTGGGCGCGCGCGACCGGTCGATTCGTTCTCTCTCGCGTATTTGCTGATGGGCGATTTTCGAAAAATTGATTCGACAACCGAGGGGCTCAGTTCATTCGGCTCTATATGGATTTTTTCTTGCCTGCTTTTTTGGGAGCCGTTATCGAGCTTTTTCGAGAAACGTGAATTGGCTGGCTGCGGAAGATAGAGAGTGAGTGTAATAAAGATTATGAGTAAGAAAAATACGTGATGCAATAAGGAATTTTAATGTCGTTTGGAAGCGTTATGTCTTTTGAAATATTGGACTTTATTTTTAAGTAAGCTATACATTTCGGGGATATTTGACATTTATTGTTTTATATTTTTTAATTTTATTTTTCATTATTAAAGTTTATTTAGTATTCGAGGCAAGATTGATTGGAAATGTTGGCATTATCATTTTTATTGTGTTTATTATTAATAAAAACTGAAATGAGAAATTTTATTATACAATAAACTAGACAAGATCAAATCAAGATCAACGCTCTAAAGTGTCCAATATTATTTTCCATAATTAAAGAAACAGCGAGTTAATCACATGATATATAACTGCTCTTTAAAACAATTAAATTTTCTTTCCATACAGCTTCATTAATGGCTTAATTAGCATGAAACTCATTAATCACTCGGCCGGGGGCCTCCGAGGTACGCGCAAACACGGCTTTGACTTGAAAAGAATGATATTTACTTAAATTACAGGAGCGAGAGAAAAAAAGCGCACGTATACGCGTGCACCATTTTTAATGCACAATTTCCGCGCTCCGGCAAATTAATTAAATTCTCATTCATTAACGAGACTCCGGTGAGTACGCTCAGATATAGCCCGTTTCCATAATGATTCTTATGTATCACCCAGGCGGATCTTTTTGTTTAGCGCTGGCGCGGTTTTAATAAAAGCTCGGGATATAAAGGAGAGAGATAGAGAGCGAGAGAGAGAAAGAGAGAGAGAGAGAGAGGAGGCCAAGGGTCTCTCGGAGGCGTTAAGTAATTATACGTCTATTCTCTTCCTCCGAGGAAATTAGCCGAGCGCGCGCGCGCGCGCACGAGCTTGACTCTCGGGAACTGTAGGAGGGAAAGGGAAAGAAAGGCGCGCGCTATAGCTCGGGGCGAGGAAAAATTAGGAAATTAAAATTAGTCCCCCACCGCTTGACGACGACGACCCCGATTAAAGTGACTCTCGCGGCCAGACTGGCTTTGCGCAGATTTTCCGGCTGCGAGTATTTTTACGTGGCTGGTAAATTACTGAAGGCTGTTTAGTTTATGAATTTGTGGAATCACCGTTATGAAATCAATAGGAAATCTGCAGAATAAATTATTTGGAATATTTTATATTTATATTTATTTTGTTATTTTATTCAAAAAGAAGATTAATTATAATCGCGCATGTTGGCTTAATAAAAAAAATCTGATAAACGTAACGAAAATGTTGAGATGCGTACTAAAGTTAGCGGCCTATTTGTTATCTACAATCAAAGTAAAGACTTATTAATAGGCTTTATCTGGATCTACTGTAAACAGCTTTGTAGCAAAAGAAAATAGTACACTGAATAGACAAAATACTGTTTAGAACGTTTCTGAAATTTTGCAATAGAATTGACCAAATTCGGAATGGTATAATACGGTCATAGGATTTTCAAATGTTCTAAACAATATTTTATCCGGACAGTGTACATAAGCTTATAAAATAACTTTCTCATAAACATTTATTTATCTATTTATCGGTTCTATAGTTTAAGTTTTTTGCGTGTATTGTGTAGATTGAGTAATTGATCAATATTCCAATATAGAAAAGAAACAATTAATTATATATTAAACATTTTTTATACTAAAATTCCTTAAAAGGTCATAAGAACAAGCATATAAAATTAAAAAAACTTTGAGAATTGCAATACGAATATATACATTAAATTTTGTATGTAGCTATTTACTAATAATCTTCCACTTTCTACAATGCTCAATCTATAACAGTGTTAAATTTTATTCTGATAACCTTTTTAACATTTCCAAGTGGTTAGATATTTTTTAACACTAGATAAAACAAGCTTTGTTTATATTCTATAAATAAAAACTTAACAAAACAAAAGAAGTTAATAATAATAAAAATTCATATATAATCAAAACTCGTCTTGATTAGTTAATTACAAATTGTCGCAATCAGCAACAAATTATAAGAATAATAACAGCTCCAACTCGATAAAATCTCTCTAATTCTTTTCTCCATCTTGATTACACACGAAGCATAAACATAATTATTACCTCCGAACAACACACCTCAATCAACCTAAACGACGTCCATATCAATCCTCCTCATCGACAGCATAATCAAAAAGATCGCCTCCAACAACCCACACTTACTTCTCAACCCGCAAAACCAAACATCCACTCTTCCAGCGAAAAAAACACGTCGCCTTCCATTTTTCGTGATTCCTCTCAAAACAGCCGGCCGGAACTCGCTTCTCGAATTTAGGAGGAGCGCAGCCGCCGGCCATTACCCGACGTTACATAATTTTCTCTCCCTTTCTCTCTCTCTCTTCTCTTCCTCCCTTTTTTCTCTCCTCTCGGCGTACACTTGCGCGCTCGAGAGCAGCGAAGAACGCGGCGAAGCGGACACCTTGTTAGCCAAGTCGTTTCGGTCGCCATGGCGAATCGACGCCGGCGATTCGTTGCGCGAAAAGTCCGACGGAAGCGCGGAGACTGCGCGAGCCGACTTGCTGCTTCGCTCTCGACTTTTGATACTTTTTCTTTCTTTTTTTATTTTATTTTAGAGCGGAGAGTCGCGCTTTGTGCTGTATTGTGGGAGAGTTGATAAGAAGGGCTGGAGGAGAAAAGTTTATTGGTTGGCGGAGTTATTTATAAGTGTAGTCCGAAAGGTTAAAAATTGTTTGCACTGTTTATATTTTGTTATTGCATAATTAAATGATTACACGAAAATCCATATTTGTTTGAAAAATTTCTGCGCACTTGGCTCAGACACTGATAAGATAATTCTTTTCTTTATTAAGAAAAAATTCTGATAAGTACGATATTAATTACGAAAGCCGTCTTTATATAACAATACAGTAAACAGTTTTATTATTAATTTCACAATAGAAAAAACTTGTGCAACGCTGATTCAGAATTCGGTCAGGATAATAATATTTTCGCATTTCAAAAACAAAACAATCCTCTTTACTTTACCCAACTTCCCTTTACTTCAGAACCAAACAAGAGTAGACCAAACATCAAGTCACACATCCACATCCCCTTGAATCTTTCAACTACAGCATCCACACATCGGCCAAAAAATTTCAAGCGCGCATCTCGCATTTCTCCGTCTCTTACAAAGCAGCGAGCTCGTCCAGCCGCCCATGCATAAGTAACCTCAGACTTTTGAGCGCACAGCGCCTACATACACACACACGCACATACAACAAAGGCTCGCGCGAAAAAGGGGCAGCAGCAGGAGCAGCAGAAGCAGCGGTAATCCCATTCTCGGGCAGATTATTTGCTATTCCGCAGAGCAGCAGGCAAGCCCGCTACGTACCCACCCACACAGGGAGATAGAGAGAGAGAGAGAGAGAGAGAGAGAGAGCCAGCGGCAGTGTATCGTTATTTAAGTCGCGGGGGCATTAAAGCTCGGCCGCGTTATTTGATGTATGGCCGACGCGTGCCCTGCTTCTTCTTGCGCTCTCGCGAAGAGAGAGACTCGCTCTCCTCGCTTAAACGTAAGATATCGCGCTCGATCAATTTTTCATAAACCCGTAGCAAGCGAGTTCTTCCCTACCTCCTCTCGCCTCTCCTCCTTCTTCTTCTTCTTCTTCTTCTTCGCCGTGTGGCGCGCGCTTTCGTCTTTCTCCTTTTTCGTCGTGACCGAGCTCGCGCGCGCGCGCGCCAGCGTCTCGACGAAAAAGTTGCGCGCGCGCGCGCGCGCTTGTAATCTTCGCGCCGCGCAAATAACCGGGCGTGGGTTTCTCGAGCGATGTCTCAATTTGTTATGAAAAAGCGTCTTTTCGGTGATTCGGATGGATTCGCTTGGCTTTTTCGATCTTTTTTCATGGGAGGAGGAGGGGGAGAAGGTTGAAAAAGGCCGTGGATCTTGATCAAAATTTGAAGGATCTGTCCTATATTACGTTGGGAGTGGATTTGATTTACCGACGTTCGTGGGAATACTTTAGCTGCGTGTTCTCGGGAGTTGGTAGTTCGCGCACGTAGAGCTGTACGGGTGTTATGAATTTAAAATTGCTTGATCTAGCGAAAAATCTGAGGAGGAAAAATTTCGAAAAGACGTGAAACTTTTAACGGCCTTATCTATTAAATTTAATCAAATTTAGATTTATGCGATTCTCAAAAAGGTTTTATTCTTATTGTACAATGTTCAAGATGTTTTAGTTATTTCAATTATATAATAAATAAATTTTAGACTTTTAGTTAAAAATGCTGTTAATTCATTAGTTACTATAAAGTATTTATCTTCAAGTAGCGAAAGGAGATGAAAAAGAAAAGTAATTTTAACCGCCTCTGTCTAATCTGTATTTTTCACAAACAAAAAAATAAGGCTATAAATATTTTCAGAAAGATAACACTGACTTAGTTGACGTCTGCATTAAAATGTCGAAGTTTGTATTAAAAAAAACCACAGCAATTATGTACATTTAATTTTTATGTTTCCGTTAAATGCCTACCCAGATAAAACCTCTGCATCAAAAAAACCTCCCTAAAAGTTTGAAAATTATCTAGAAAAGATAAGTAAAAATTTCTCCTTTCCCAGCGCATAAAACTTAAACATAAAATATCAGAAACTTAAAAAAAAAGGTCGTAATCCACTTGTTCATACTTCTTACCCAAAGAAATAAATTGTTCCACGCCAGCGCAGTTACGTCAAGTAATCCCGTCTACCAATTTCGCCTTGGCGTAATCTTTCCAATTCCCTCAACAAGAACATTTGCGTGTTAATGCGACAAAAGCACCTGCCGACAAGACCATTCTCACGCGAAAGAGCCGCGCGCGCCCCTCGGCCAAAATAATTAGAATAGCGTCTCGGCGCGAAAAGACGGGGAGCCCGTCGAAATGATCAAAAAAGCCTCTCTCCGTCGATATTTAGCCGCTCGGGGTATATAATGCCGGCATAAATATTCCGTGTCGATAGTCCCATAAGTATGTTAAGGAGATACAGCGCGCGGGCTCTGGTTATCGGCAGTGAGGCGGCCCCCTGATTCGTGCGGCCAGATGTTTAAAATCGTCGGCTGGACAGGCCCGAAATTTCACGCTCAATTTTCCCCTAAGAGAAAATCATTTCTAGTGCTTGCTGCTGCTCTGTATGTGAGAGCATAACATGACGGGATGGGAGGAAAAGGAAGATGGAGAGCGAGAAAGAGGGAGAGGAATGGTGAATTTTTTTAAAGGAATATAGGCTGCTTGATTTTACCATTAAATTTTAAGATTATTTTTTTATATACTCATGCTTGTATGCGATAATATTGATTTACTCAATGTCTGGCTATTTAATTACTTTTTTCATTAATTAATAATTCTCAAAACAGCATTAAATAATTTCGAAAAAACTCAAATCACGAAAATTTCTAATTAGAATTCTTCCACCAAAAAAAAACTACCTAATCTATTCCATCCACCCTCCACTTTTCTAAATTCATAAAGCCCACACTTATCAACTAAACATATCAACCCGCCGAAGCTCGTCGTCGCGCGCTCGCCGGACAATTATTCCTTCTCTGCCCGGAATTGAATCCCTCATTGCGGTCCTCGACGCAGAGCCACAGACAGAAAAGGGAGTGAGCGAGCCGCGCGATCCAGGGTCGCCCATGGCAACCGTAGCTGCTGCTGCTGCGCGCGCGCGCGACTATGACGACGTTGCCGGGGTAACTCACCGCCGGCGGCGACGACTGCTGCGACAGCCCCCTAAATACGCGCCGCCGAGAGGAATCGTTTTTTTCTTCTTTCGGTTGAGGATTGTGGAGGACGGAGGAATCTTTAATTTCTTGAGGGAGTGAGAAATGCGATCTGCGGGAGAGAGTCGAGTGATTCTTTTTTCGCGCGCGGAATTTTTGGGGAGGTGATTGTAGAGTGGTGGGACTTGGTGAAAAAGGGTACTTTGTTATTCTATGGCTTTATTTTTAGGGAAAGAATTGTTGGATTAGAATTACTTATTTTGTACTTGAACAGGTTTTGCCATTTATTATCTTTGTAAGCATCACAATGCCACGCATAAGTAGATATTGTCCGAGGTTGGTTAGGCATCCTATATAATTAAAACGGATTTTAAATTGTCTGGTACACTATATAAAATTCTAGGCAGGATAATGCAAATCTCTTTGAATTTGAAATCTCAAAAATCTAAATTGAATAAATCTTACCAGAAATTTAAAAAATATAATACAATTAAACCCCGTTCAAACTAAAAAAAAAAAGCAAATGACGCCTCTAAACAATTTAACAAGAGTCCTAAAACTAATTAAAGAAAGCCTCTAACAACTCCAGTAACCCACGCGCCCTACACACATCGCTCGCAATAAAAGCAAAAAGCTCGCCCTCCAAGAGGGAAACAGACTAGAAACTGCCGCGGCGCAAAGACGAAGTACCGCGCGCGGTAGCAGTCTCACTAAGGACGAATAAGAGAGGAAAAGGTGGGGGAGGGGAGAGGGAGAAGGGAGGGTAAAGGCTGCTCGCTAACAGTTAGCGCGCTAGGTGAAGAGACCCAGTTAATTACTAAAGCGTTTTAATCTCCGGCAAAGTTCCAGAGCGACGCGCCGGAGTCTGCGCTAACTGGAGGAGGAGATGCAACTAACGGCCGAGGCCGGGTGTAAATTAGGGACTCGCCAACTTACTCTCCTTCTCTCTCGCCTTCTCTTTCTCTCTCTCTCTCTCTCTCTCTTGCTCGGTCCCTCGTTTACCTCCTTGCGAGAATGTGGCGCTGCTTAGGTGGGTTGTATGTATATAAGTACGTATGTACGAGGGCGAGTCTCTTGGGAAGAGAAATTATTTTTTTCCGGACGGCTTTAGGGGAAAGTTTCGTTGAGAAAAGTATAAGCGGTGCGGGAATGGACTGTGTTTATTTTAGCGAGGTGTTAGATTAAGAAGAATTTTAGGGATTGAAATTTTTTTCTCGCTCTGTTTTGTTTTATAAAAATATATTAATTTCGTGAAAATATCTATAGTTAGTGTTTTACGATTATTTTGCTGTATCCAAAACATTAATATCACCATCGCAAACGAAACCGCTCAGAATTTTTGCCTGTTCTCCTCGAGACAACAGCGTTCGAATTACTCTTATCTCAGAATTGATTTCGCAACTAACACTTCTATCAAACAATTAAATACCGCGCAGCACTGCTCCACAAAGCCAAGCCCCACTGAACTCCTCAACTCCAACGTTGCAACATCTAATAAAAATAAAACAAAGTAACACCGCGCCTCGCCTAAAAACCCATTCAATTACAATCGCCCAACGCTCGTTCCGAGCCGATAGCCCCACCGATTCTACATCAAGATAATACCTCGCCCCGCAAAAAATTGTAAAGCTCACATTGCCTCTAGTTAGCAGTGTTTATTAAGAGCGCGTAATATAATAAAGCGCGAAACAATTCGAGCGCTTGTCGAAAGATAAATAATGAGCCGAGACTCGCGCGGCCCTCGCGCGCACCTCCGGTAACAATCAATGAAAATAATGGACGACTTGTTTTCAAAGGAATTTATTATCGCTGAAGGGGAGCAATGTCCCGTGACGATCGCGGCCCGACGACGCGTTGCACAAGAGCGAGCGTGCGTGCAGTCTACGTGGACGGAGACGCGTCGAATAAAACGGCTCGGGAGCAGGAGGGGAAAATTGGCGTGGTTGACGATCGCTTAAATTGAGTGTCGTGGTATGGTTTGGATAATTGTCGGATGAGGCTGTCGGCGAGTGTTTTTATTTGTTGGGGAATTAATATTTGTGTTGTTTATTTTTGAAGGTTTTGAGGGTGGTGTCTAATACAGCAATAGTTGCAAATTATTTTTCTATATTGCGTAATCCTTTATAAATAGTACGTATAAAAAACTAGCAATATCAAGTTTATTAATAAAGATGAATCTATAAAGCAGCTCGCAATCAGCGCGGAAACAGCGGGCACAACCAGCATCATGGCGTCAAAGCCGACCTCTGTGCGCACTCGAAAGCGTCGGCCGGAAAAAAAAGGGGGAGAAGAAAGTCTCGACGTTTATAGTGGGCGTTTGTAAAGCCCGGCCGATAAACGAAATCAGCCGACGCTGCTATCTCTCCTCGGCGCGCTCCCGGCCCGAAGAAACAAGTCAAAGTCGCAGCGAGATTACAGACAAGGTTTTAATTAGCCAGCTACGCGTCGCTCATCGATTCGCACGCTTGTTTTTTTTTTGCGCATCCGCCATTATCGTGGCGAGAGTGGCGCAACGCCGAGGAAGCTGAGTGAATTCTCCCCGGCGCGTTGCGCAGTTCTAAATCAATCAGAGCGAGTATAATCTTGAGAAAAACTACGGCGGGACCTTCGACCGCTGATCTGTCGTCGTTAATCATCGCCGATTCTCTGGCATTTCATGCATATATGTAAGGATATTTTTTTGTGGAGATCCAGTTGCGATGCGTGTATAGTTAAAGATCGTTACTTTATTGGCGATTTGTAAATTTTCCGCGTTTGCGTAATGAGCAGATATTGAAATGTGGCTACACAGTTGCAAAACGAGGCTTTTTAAATGCAGCGTTATCGCGATTTCATTGAAACGTCGGGGGGATTTTAGCGGTGGATGAAGTTTTATTTCCGACGAGGAAAATTGGAATAGCGTGAGCCAGCTCTAATCAAGTAAACATTATTTTTTACGGCCGCGTAAACAGCTGTGTAGGAGCTATTAACCATACCAATTTAATTAAGACAGATATACTCGAGATATTGCGAAAGCCAAGCTGGTAATGTACTTATAACTTTGAAAAATCACGAAATATCTCGTTTTTCAAAACGATTAAATGTTTACGTACACGATTCGCAAAACCGATATACTCCGTTTTTTCTCATCCCAACGATGTAATTAGCGCTCAATTAAATTTTCTCGACGCTTACAAACCGCCGATAAGCTCTTTTCCACGCTCTCCGATAGCTAACGTAATCGATACTTCTCGATCCATCATCATAAATCCTGCCTCTATTAAAAAAACCCGCGGCCCAAAAATCCAGATCGACAGAGTCGTTAACCCGTGATTTGCAAACAATAGATTCCCACTCGACTCGACAAGCTTAGAGAGCCGAAAAACCATTCCAGCTCTTTGCACGTTCACTCTCCTCAGCATCCTGTTCCTTTTGAAATTTTATTACACGCACTCCTCTCGGAGGACTCGCCCACAGCTTGCGATCGAAGCCAATTGAAGCGCGACGCCGATTTGTCGCCTCTGCATGCGCGCGTCGAAAAGAGAGAAGGAGAATGCGAGAAGAGGGAGAAGAAGAAGGAAAAAGAAGAAGAGGTAGAGAGAGAGAAGGAGCGTAGAGCTCGGAGAGTATGCGGAGCACGCGGTCTCGGCTGCCAGTGGTACGTCATTCGGGCCGCCGCTAATCAGAACTAACCGCCGACGCGTGCTCGGCATTCGGTAGGAGAGGAGGACTTCGTGCTCCGCGCGCGAAACAAAGAAAAAGGACGGAGGAGCTGCAGCCCTGAGCTAGCAGCCATCTTTGCATCTTCTTCGGGGGGCTTTCGCGCCGAGCGCCGGAGAGAAATATTTTGTTGCTCCGGGAGGAGCGATGCTTATCTTATGCTCTGTGGGCTTTGAGGAGCGCGAAAAAGACGATTGCGCCGGGAAATTGTTGGATTTTTGAAATTATTCCAGATGATTGATGGTTTGGTTGTGGAATAAGATTGGTGATTAGAGTTCTGGCTTTGCGATATTCTATTAATTTTCTGGAAAATTTTATGAGTCATGGAAATGTGATGTAAGATAAAATTTTTTGAAATTTATTGCAAATTTTATAAAATTTGTATTACTAAAAAAGGTTAAGATACATGCAGTTCAGCATTAATTAAGCCTCTAGCCTCAAACTTTTTCACTCCCTACTACCCTCTAATTTTCCCTCACCTCAGCATCAATCCGGCCCATCTATTCCTCGAATTCTATCCCCGCTACTCCTGCATGCAAAACTCCATACCCAGCGCGGCAGCATCGATCGCGCCGCATGATTTACCAACTCGCTGGCGCGCGCATTCACGCCTCATCGATCGCTTGTGCAGGAATGTTTTCCTCTCCCTTCCTCTCCTCTCCACATATATACACCTTTACACAGATGCACGCGGATGATCTCGCTATTGTTTCTGCTGAGGTAGCTAGCGCTCCGCGCAAAAAGCCTCTTTCTCTGTCGAGGGGAGCGACGACGATTTGACTTGCAAAGCGAGAGCGCCACGTCGCCGGGGCAAACGGAGTCATTCCGAGCGAGAATTAAGCGACGCAGGAGTGTTTGGGACGCGGCCGCAGCCGCCGCCGCGCTGAATCGCGATAAGGAAATTACGAGACTTTAAGGGAAAAGCCGCGGGAGTGAGGCTATGCTTTTGCAGGCGAGGGTGGAGCGACGGCATGGAAATTCGGAGCTGGGATGCGCTTGGAAATGCAGCTTTTTCGGTTGTGAATTAAGGGGCTTGGGCGAGTTGTAAGAGACGGTTTTAATTATTTGAATTTTTAAAACGAGATTGCGATTTTGTTACTTTTTCTTTTTTTTTTGCAAATGTTTCGAGAAAAATTACTTTTTAAAAGATATTATTAAAGAGACTTGTTTGAGTATTATTAAAAAAATAATTTGTATTTTTGTTTGAAATATATTTATTTTACTCATGTTCTTTGCAAGCTTCTTTAGTATGACAAATAATACAATGGTCTTACTAAAATGCCTGTTACTACTTAAAACCGAAAATTTTAACAAAATTTGGCAAAATATCAAGAATTTTAAACTACAAATAATAATTCGCTAAAATAATAAATTCGCCAACATATTCCTTAATGAAATCATCATCCCAACTCGCGCGTCCCTCGTCCTCTGTAATTTCCAATCGCATAATTCTTGCGCGCCTATCGGCCATAATTGAAGGTTCCGTCGCGAGCCGCGCTCTCTCCCCAGACAAAAAGTGTCAAGCGGATTGTGAAAAATATCGTTTAAATCGAAGCTCTTTATTATTTGACAAGCCTAGAGAGAGACAGACTGCCTCTGGGAAAGACGCGCTTCTTCCGAGAGAAAGAGATTAAGAGCTTTATCGAAGGCAATGATCGTCGAGTGTACTTACATACACCACTCTTGTTTCTCCAACATAACAGCAGCGGAGGGGGGAGTGAAAGATGGAGAAAAAGAGCCCGAGTTATAACAGTACACGCATCGCAACGTTTCGTGGGCATAAAGCAAGGTTCACACTGTTTAGTATGGCTATGTTGAGAGTGTAATTTTTGTTAGACGAGAGTAACGGTGCATTTAATATAGTTTAACATATCCTACTAGAAGTTCTCGACTTGAATAATAGTTTGATTTCATTAAAATTTTTCATTAAAAACTAAAATTTTAGGAGAGACAAACTTAATCAGAATACAAAATTACCCGTATTTCAAAGCCACCGCAATCTTTCCCATCCTCGAGCCGCTGTGCGAAGGCCCCAAAAAAGCGGCGCGCTCTCAAGTCGGAGAAAGACGCTTGCGAGCGCGAGTCGGCTTGGCGGCTAAGAGGGGCGAAATATAACGTCGTCCCTGCTTGATTTATGGGTTAATAGTTAACCGGCCGTAAATAATGCTAATCACACTCTTATTATACGTTCCCGCCGCGGCAGCGGCATACACACACCGGCCTCTCTCTCTCTCTCTCTCTCTCTCTCTTCTCTATGTTTTGTCCGCTCGCTCGCCGCGATTTCAAAGACTTCATTCGGCTCGTATATATATACACCTCTACCAGTCTCCCTCTTCTCGGGTTATTCATCTTGCGCTCCGCGATATTCCCTCTCGAATACGGGAAAAGAAGTGTCGCCGAGAAGTGCGGCTAAAAAAAAAACGCTGAGCGAGGAGATTATTTGTCTCCGCCACTCTGCGCGCAGGACGCGCGGAGAGATTTCTAATGGACTGAGAGAGAGAGAGGGACTTTTGCAGGCGAGCCGTGTGAACGCGAGCTGGCGGGATCTGGTGTAGGATCTTTTTTCAGTTTGAGAGGGAAGAGGAGGTGGTTCGAGGGAGGTTTTTGATTTTCTTGCTTCGATTGAATTGGCGTGAAAGCGTTTTTGAATTGATGGAAGATTTTCTTTTACTGTTTTATTTTTTGGATTTGTTACACTACTAGATGAATAAAAGATGTATGTGGAAAGTTTCTTTACTATTATAAATATTACGTTTATTGCTGAATACTTTGATAAAAATTAATGTTTATGCATAAAAATTCAAAATAACTTTTCACTTACACCAAGCACTGTCTTATCCCTGAAATCATAACAATTACAAAGTCAGAAACCAGAAAAATCCTAGTATACCTAAAAACTATTAATGATTCTGCTGTTCCTTTTTCGCGTTCGGAAAATAACTAATGCCATCCAGAATAATTGCCCTAACGACTTAAGTAAACAATCACTACAGTTATCACAAAATAATCCATACTTATCCCTCCACAATACGAGGGAAAAAAAGAAAGCCCGTCCTTTTTCACTAGGTGATTTATCGGCGCATATAAGACAAAGTATACAGGCCAAAATGATAGCACACTCGACTTTTCTCTCTATCCCGCAAAGTACCATTTCATGAATATAAGAAAGCTCGACGGCCGGAGCCGCGGCGATCGTGTCTCGTGAATTATCAGCGCCTATTTTTACCAGATAATCTTCTCCGGTCCGGTGCAACGTAACAGCTTCATCCTCGAGTGCGCGTAAATACATACGTCCATCTTCTCTTCTCTATATATATATACATATACCAGCGGCATCGTCGAGGCAGCCGCAGCGCCATGAAACGATTACCCCTCGGCTCTCTATACATACACGTGTACACGCGGATTTTTCCTTTCTTTCACGGGCAAAATCGCCGTATAGAATAATAGGCTTAGGAGCTCGCCCATTATTTTCGAGAGAACGTGAGTTACTCCGTCTGTGTGTGGATGTGCGGTAACGTTCCTGCAAGGGCTTGTGCTTATATAAAACGAGAGACAAATGTACATTTTTAAACACGGTTTTCTCCAGTCTCGAAACTGTTATCGCTGGAAATTGACTGCGGACGCGAGAGAGAGCTTTTATTATTTTAACTGTACTTTGGAGAATAAAATTTTTCTAGTGCACTTGGAGGCATCGATACTATTATATTTTCTCTAATATCACGTCGCGGATTATGTTTAATGTCTATTTTAACTTATTTTAATACCAAACGAGAAGTGACCATTCAATAAATTCTACGTTCTTCATCTTCTTACTACTAAATATTAAAACAAAGAACAATCAATCCATTTCAATTTTTCATTCAACACTTCCCACACCTCAAATTCAAAAGACTCTCCACCAATCCAAACTGAAATATCCATTCCCCTCCAAACCCCTAAACAATCTCACCGAAATCCCCATACCCAACAGCCGTCGCTCAAACCCAGCACTCCGCAGACCTGCACTCAAGCAACCTCCACGTACACAGCCGCAAAGACGATTCGGCTCGATTTATCTTATTTCGGAAGCCGCTCTCTCCTCTCACTCTCTCTCCGTACATACATCCATCCGTTCGTTTTAAGGCAACGCCCGGGACTGGCTGCTTTGGAACGTAAGCCCGACCAATGCGGCGCGAGCCGCGCTCGGAAAAGACACACATACACACATGTACGCTCTGCTCACTCCCCGCGGGATAGCTCCCTCTCTCCTCGTTCCTCTGTTCTTCTTTTTTTTTTTCGTCGCCGATCGAATCCGATACACTTTGTGCTTTGAGAGAGAGGATCGTTGAATGCAGATAGCGAGCTGACGCCCGCGCTTTTTTACTCGCGGATTGTGGAAGCTAGAGCGCGCCGGCAGCTCTTTTACCGATTTTCATCAACGACGAGAACTGGATTGCGGGTTGGTGCTGGGAGAGATGGGGAATGGCTGAGAGCTTAGGTTTTGCGGTTTGGGATTTTTTAGGGGAGAGGTGATGGGTTTACTTTTGAGGAAGGTTATATTTAATTCGAAGTTATGGAAAATGCTTAGAGTAGTGCGTATTACGGTAACGAATGATATAGCATCAGCAGCAAATACTTTCATAATTTCCAATATTTTGACAATTCTCAAAACAGCAATGCCAATACCCTCTTATTTTTACTAACAATTTACATCTCCGCTTTCCTATCGTTTAAATTCCGATCGTCCCGATTTTCATCCCGTAACACACACACACACACACACAGCGCACTCTTTTTCTATCCGAGCAGAGCCTTCGCTTTCCGAGCCAAAGAGACATCGCATTCGAAAAAATTGCCAAGGGATTCGATTTGCCCGGGCTTGCCTCTCTCTCGCAGAGCCCTGAAAACCGAGAATTCCCCGACAGCGCGAAACACGCCCGCACAATCGCGCGAATCGAATTCGAATTTTCGTACATACACTCCTCTCGGGATAGCCTCGATCGATCGACCGCTCCGCTCTACAACCTATCCATGTATAGAAAAGAGCTCGATTTTCCCTCGCAAAGCTGCCTACGCGCGCGCCCCTTGATATACCTTGCGTAATCGACCTGTCGCGCGCGCGACCCGGCTCCGATCTATATTAAGAGCCCTGCCGATTCCTATACACGTAATTACATACGCCGCGATCGATCGGCTTTTCCCCTATGGCGCTCACGCGGCAATATAACGATCTAGCCGAGCGCGCATGACCAAAAAACGCGATAAATTCGCGCTTGGCTTGGAAAGCGGACGATCGCGCCGAGGCTCGGGTTGCATCAGAGTACCGGGGCTATGTAATGAGAATAATCGTTTCAATTATCCGGCTGGCGAAAGATTTCGCGGTTTTCTCTCTGTGCCGATCGTTTGCGCCGCGGACGCGAAGATGATAATGCGCTGGAGAGATATAGTCGCTGTTGGCTGCGGGGATTTATGGGGTTACGGTCGAGATTGCTTATTGATTACGGAATTCTGAGTTTTGTGAATTGCGGAGGTCTGGTAAATGGTGATGTAGAGTTTCACCTATGTTATTGGTGATTTACTGTTATTTAGCTGATTTTTTTATTTTTGAATAATTTAGACTGCGAAAGTTTTAAAGGAGCGAATGAAAAGTTGGGAATAAAGTGAATGCCTTGATGCATTGCAAACAAGTGAAAATTTTATTAAACGCGGTGAAAAAGGCACGAGGCAAAATGAAAACGTGCAATTTTGACTTACAATAATTGCAGCCCTCGGCTTGATTGTGAATTTTGCACAATTCTTCAGAATTATTGCAGTACGACTTTTAATGCAAAACCGTTCGAGGTTCCCATTCTCTTTAATGAAAGATATAAAATGCAGAGCGCTGGGAGAGGCAACGCCCATACTTTTTTATGCGCTAAAAAGTACAAACGAAACGCGATCATTATGAGCTATACGCGCCTTATAAGCAGCCAGCGACGTTAAAAAGATATATTAAAAGAGGCAGTTCTTTAATTAAAAACAAAAAAGGCTTCGCTTACTTCAAAAGCGCGCCATTATAACTCGCAAATACGTTTCAATCGTATAATTTACAAAGTGATAATTTCACTCAGAGCGAAATAACTTCATTTCGAAAAGCCATAGTAATCGGCAAAAATAACGAGCCGCAAAATAACGGTTCGTGCTTGCAGCGCGCACGCAACAATCTTGCCTCACGATTAAAGAATATACCCAAGTCATTTGCAAACTTAACCGACATTATTAACTTACTTTAACGTTAAAATAAAATACAAGCGCAAGTGAATTAACAAGCAGTCCAACATTTCCAAGATTTACTTACTCCATCCCTAATAATTCCGCAGCAAACGAGAGCAACAAACTGCAGAGGCTATAGGCGCGCATCAGAAAACCAGCTCGCGCTCTAAGCCAGCGACGCGTCGAGGAGCGCTCTCCATTGATTTTTAACTCTCGCTCCCCATCATAAAGCAATTTCGCGCTTCGGAACGTCTCTTTTCCACATTCCTCATACCCGCTCGCAGCAAGGCCAAAAAGGAATTGACTCGTAATGCGGCTCGTTGCCACGTCCTTACGCGCCTGGAGAGAGAAGGAGAGAGAGAGAAAGAGAGGAGGGAGAGAGAGGAGAAACTCGTTTCTCGCTAGAGCGTCGCCTCGGCCGGGAAGAGCCAGGGCCCGATATTGATATAAAGAGGGGGCTGGGTCCGGCCGAGCGCGTGCTTTGTAATCAGGCTCCTATTACCATCCGAGGTGGTCAATCTTTTCTCCTTAGGGCAGGCGAGCGGGAGAGATTATTTCTTTTTTGTTCGGCCGCTCGGAGAGAAGAGAGAGAGAGAGAGTGCGTTTTTCTCGGAGAGAAAGAGCGTCGCGTAAACGTGCCACTTATATGCACGGGACGCTGGAGAGTGATAAAAATCGCACGGATTATGCGTGTACGCACGGCGCCGGAGCGAGCTTATGTTGTAAGCCTGTGTAAACAACTTGTTTTGTTGGCGGAGCTCGGCTTTTTTCTTCCATTTTTCTGGACGATCTGGGGATTTGGAATTCTTACCAGCGCTGGAACCTGCTGCGAGACTGTAGTAATGGATTTTATTTAGGTTGCTTATTGAGCAATGTTTCCATGTATGATAAAACGATCGGCCAAAACAACTGGGCGAGGCAAAGCGTTCCAATTCGCGAATTCGTATTAAACGTATAATTAGATAAAGTCGATGATAATATTAAGTTTTTTGCGCTTGCTGACTTTCGCGAGGCGGGTTTTATTTAAAAATAATTATATAAATAAGTCAATTTCCTTAGAAGTAATAATTCATGCCGCGCCGCGAACCCGTTAACGAACTACCGACAGACGTAATGCCCAAGCTGAGTACATAATTATTAATCCCGGGACGAATAATTTACAGTATTACGCAGTTCTGCAAATCACTTTGTGAATCGAGACTGCGTGGGCACTCGGCTTCCCTGGGCTCTTTTAATCGCAATGGGGTGATTAAAAAGCGTTTTGCCCGTATGAATGAGCGCGATTGCTCGTTTAACGGTCATGGATATTATTGTGGAAAGTATTTAAAACGCGGTTAAAGAATGTATCAAAATGTATTTTTAATAAAAAATTCCGGCAATTTTAAATGTGTGAAAAAAAGTTTTGTAATTTTCTTCGTACGATGCAGGCTGCGCATTAACGAACCAGTTTACGGCGCCGTTTTACTCACGACCAAATTTCAAAGTCTGAAAATCTTAATTTATTTCAAATTATTAGGGTATACACATTTTGACCAGAGACCTCAGCAATCTCGTGATCAACACCAATCAGTCGTCAAAAATCAAAACCATCCAAAGCCTCATCAACTCTGATACTCTCCCCGCTCCCATAACAATCTCAATGAAGAAAATTGATTTCCCAAAGAAACGAGGCGACAAGAAAACACTGACTTCCCTCATCCCCTTGACGACTCCTCATCCACCTCTCCCTATCCCCTCGGTGCACCTTGCGCCTCTGCTCTCTCCTCGTCCCGTAGAATCTAGTTATACGCCAATGGGCCGATGGATGAAGTTATCCAACAATAATGGCTCCATTAGCCGGGGCGCTCGCAGGCATGCATATAGTCCCCCCGGTATAAGGGCCTTGTGTGTGCAGTGAATCCTCTCCTCTCTCTCTCTCGCTGCTTGCGCGCGCGCGCGAGCGCGCTCGGGATATATAAAGAAAGAGCGTCGCCTCGTTTTCGCGGCCAAGCGTATACTTACCGGGGCGATTGTTTATGTTGGCTGATGGCCACTTATGCTCCGGGCCCGCGCATTACGTCTATATACGCGAGCGTCGTCGTTGTAGGGTAATGGCGAGCACGTTACCCGGTAAAATGTATACTTAGCCCCAGCGTGCGCCTCAGCAAGCCCGAGCTTATATGCCTCGACTTTCCTTTTGCCGGGACTCCCTCTCTCTATCCTTTCCGGTGATGCGAGAGAGCAAGGGCCCTTTGTCTCCTATACGTTAAGCTGTGTATCGACTCACTCCCCACCCTTCTGTTTTTTGCCAGCCCCGGCTCTCTCTCTCTCTCTCTCTCTCTCTCTCTCTCTCTCGATCCTCTCTCATTATTTTCTCTCGCTGCATCCATTATCGTCATTTTTCAAATTCCTCGCCGACGACCAAAGAGCCAAATTGAGCGAGCCCTTAATGTCTTCGGCTTTATATGCCGATATTATTCGGCGCTGTAGCCGCGATCTTCTTCCTTTTTTCTTATTTTCGTTTTCGGGCAGAGAGAGAGAGAGAGAGCAGTAATAGAATGATGGGCCCGGAGCCGCGAGGGCCCTTTGAAATTTCATTTTGCGCGCGCCGGTAATCAGGAAACGATTACGAGGAGCAGCGTGATGGGAAATATACTTTGTTTTTATTGAGCTGGTGCAAATGGTTTGGTTGTTTTCGATATCCGAGCGCGAGAACCGCGAGAGCCCGGCCTTTTCATTTTGCTCGATCGATGTATTAAGGGGGTTGATGGGAGAACCGGACTTTCGGGGCATATGGCCTGGAGTTTTTCGAGTTGAGCTTGTACAATCAATTTTATAGCTTTTGTGTTTAACTGGAATCGATGGGGATTATGGCTTTTTAGTTAAGTGGAAAGTTTTAGGAAACGTTGGTAATTTAACGAGGATTATATTTTTCAAAAATGGACAACGACTTCACAAAGGCAGCCCCTGTACTTATCTCTTAAAGAAAATTAATCATGGTAAATATTACGGAATACTACTTTTTCATAAGTACATCACAATTATATTTACGATCCTGTTTTGTATATCTGCGGGAAACTAAAAATAATAAATGTTTAAATAATTTTTAATAGGTATAAAAAATTAACTTTACATACCTATAACTAATTTATTAATAAAAACGTTATATCAGCAGAATCAATAAATATCTTATACCCATCTGCCAAGTCAAAAACCCACCACTCAATTATCCCCTAAATCCAAAAGCAACAATCTTTTCGACACCTGTCCCAAATTAAAACCGCTTCAAAGAAAGCTATTTCCACAATAACCCACTCACCTGTTCAATCCCAATCCTAATCGTCCTCATCCTATCCCTTCTTAAGGCACATCACTCGTCCAGCAGCGGCCCCAACCTCTTACATATACACACCATCCAAACTCTGAAAAACGATCGAGGAGCCCGGACTATCCGCGCTCGACTGTCCGCACTCTCGACGCACGCGCCGCTCTTACAGCTCCCTCTCGCTCCCGTTGTTTTGCTCCACTTTGGGCCGATTATGGAAGGCGGGATATTTCAATGGTCATTCATTAGCCTCGAATTCGAGGCGGCTCGGATGCGCGCCGTGGGTCAGTTCGCGCCGGCTGACCTTGCGCCCGGCTTCAAAGCGACCCGCGCTGGCTCTGGGCCTTATCTGCATTGCCGACGCCGGCTTTGTGCTCTCCCCTTTTTTTTCCTTCCTCCTTCGGATAGCGGCGATTTCTGGTTTTCTAAGCCGCTAGCTCGTTAGTTGCATTAGTCCGATATTCACTTTGCGAGCGGCGGAGTTGTATCAGCGCGCCGCTTAGGTTAGATTCTTTGGCGCGCCGGATGCTTGATAGCAGCCGCAAGCGGCTTTGTTGTGGATATCGGTTTGTTCTAATTCGAGGAGATATGGATTTTTGTCGCGGCGGCCTGTTGATAGATTTAAGTGGTGTGTTCATTGAATAGTTCCGATAATTCAGTTGCTACTTTGATAGCGTTTAATATTGACGTATAAATTATGCAAATAAAAAAATTTATTATATAAATTTATTATTAATTCGAAAACTTGAAGGGGAAAAATCATTTAATTTATATATTTTTTTTGAAAATTGAAAAAATTCCACAAATAAGAATCCATCACGCCTTTTTCCATTCACTTACACTGGCTTTCTGACGCTAAAAGACGCCCACCCTAAACTATGAGATCACACGCAAGCTTCCCACATTAAATAATTATTACAAACCAGTTTCCACGCACACATAACGTTCACCTTCAAACCCACCGCTCCTAACATCTCCATCCAACGCCCGTGAAATCAATGACACACCGCTTAATCGCTCCCACTATATACCTACCCGCACCGCCGATCCGCCGCGCTATCAAAAAGCCAAAGTTCGCCATGAGAAAGGCGCGATAAGGCGGGCTTCGAAAATCGTCGCACGACGAATCGTCGGCACACACGCGATTACGCACGGCTCGTTTCCGCGCCATGGGAACCGGAGCGCCCCCGCTCTGATTCTAATAACCCGTGAAAATTGTTTCTCAGCCGCCTGGCAATTAGCTACGGATGCTGCGCGTGCCGGAGTGTACACTGGTGACTTTTTTCGGGGCTAACAAAGGACGGCGCGTTACTTGATTGCGGGATGCTTGGGGTGTTGGTTGGCGTTGGGAATGTCTCGGTGAGGGAGGCTGTTTGGATTGAAAATTTTATGGTTTGATGGTTTGAGAGAAAGGTTAGGGTGGATTTAGTTTGGAATGGCTGTGGAAGTTTGATGCAATGTGTATCAATTATGTTTACGCGCTGTATAATTAAGAAAACTGACACGGATTATCTTTATCAGAATCTTGGAGTAAGAGGATAAGAGTAATAACTGCAATTAGCGGGTACACGATGTGCAATTCTTATTCATTTCAGGGATAAGTTAAAAATAAAATAAATCCCTTATTTTCGAAACAATCTTTGTCGGCCAACAAAACTACACGAATAAAAATTCAATGTGAACGAACTGCCGATCCTCGGCGAAATTAAAAATTCGAAACTTCAAAGCTGGAATTATATTAAAAAAAAATTTGCATATACCCAGCTATCAATTTTAAACGCATAATTTTCAAAATTATCATCTTACTCCTCTGCCCAAAAAAAAGCCGTTAAACAAACTATCAAACTCAAATAATCTCCAATCAGCGCTGCACACATAATTATCGCTCTTTAATAACCCCAGGAGAGAGAGAGAGAGAACAGCTCTCTCAGATTGCGTCAGGGCCTTATCAGATCCTCGTTCACTTGGCGTAACTCGAATACATAAATTCGCGTGCTCCACGGAAGGCTCGAGAAAGAGAGCCAAACTTGACGCGCGCGGCTGGCTCGCTTGGCGCGCGCGCGCACACGTCGATATATCGGCGCAGATTATCATCATCTTTTGAGGTCGGCGCGCTCGTGGAAAAGAGCAACAAATCCACTGGGTTTATCGAGAGCGAGTGGCCTGCGAGAGAGAAAGAGAGAGGGCGAGAGCCGGCGCGGGGGTAATCCTATAGGTGCTTAGCGTGAAATCCCATAATCGATAGTTTGCTTAACCCGACACGAGGCGCCGCGTGCCGCTCGCGCCTCCATTAGCCCCAAATGACTGGGGTAGGCTGGTGTATACTGCGACGGGGGTAAGTAGCTCGACCGTCGCCCAACGTATCTATGACCTATGCGTATACCTATGTATAGACTCTGTTGGATGAAAAGCCGATTGTGTATGTATATAAGCGCGTGTTTGTGTTTGGTGAGGTAAACAATGAGACAAAATTTTTAGATTCAGCTTTGGCTAGAGGAAAATTTATAAAGAGTATAATTTTAATCAATATTTTTTTGCAAAAGATTGGTATATTATTAACTTTGAAAAATTAGTTAAACATACTATTAACGAAGCTTTAAATTAATATTAGTAATAAAAAAATTTTTCCTTGCAAATTTTTTCTTTTATAAAATTATATGCAGCACTGATACCGTTGACACTGAACTTAACTATTTTGCTGACAATGATAATGAACGCTACAATTTTAATACGCTTGCGTGAAAGTAATAGACACCTATCAAGACCCAACTGGGTTTGTCAATTTGATAAAGACATCTGGAATTACTAAGATCGCTCGCTCTCCAAGCAAAACAGCATCTAAGATTTAACTATAATTAAAACCATGATGCGTGCTTATAGAAGAAAAAAAATTATTTACGTCATTCAATTTTTCAAAACTATATTTTAAGCCTGCAAACTGTTCTATAATTAACATCATTCTTTTAATTATTATACCTTATCAAAACGCTTGCTCCAAAAAATACGCCAATCAACCATCTCAGCTCCCTGCAAAGCAAACAAACGGACAAAAACCAAGATAAACACAGTGTCCCACAAAGCCCAGCTCAAAAAGCATCCTCTTACAGCCGCAGCACATAGCCACGTGACGAGGCTTTACACAAACGAGGTTGACACGCGTATCTCCGCGCCGGCCTATGTTAATATGGGAATGCGAGATCGCGCCTCGGTACACGCGGAGCCTCATGTATGTATATACGTTATATTACGGCGCAAGAACGCGAGCGAAAGGGAGAGACGACACGCTAAAGTGGCAATTTGACACGCCTCGAGACATACGCATCTGGGGGGTTTTTTCGCTCGGAGGGGTGCATACATATTATAATCGCATCAGGCGAGAGCGGGAGGGAAGAAATCAACGTTTTTCTTTCTGTCTTTTGCTTTTGATGATTTTTTTTTAGGAAGGAACGCGACGAGATGTGGATCTTTGAAGATGTTAGCTAGTTTGCATCTTACGAGATTAGTTGAGTGTATCCGGTGAACGTTGGAATTATTTACTTTACTGTGGGAGATATGAGATTGAGCTTTATTGATAGTTTAGACATCATAATAGCTTTGAATGATTTTTTATTTTAATAAAACGGCCGCGAGTTTGTTTTGCGGTACAAATCAAGCCGGGAAAAGAGCTTACTTAATCTACAAGCCATTATTCACGGGCTGATAAATTGAAAGTGACTTAATTAACATAATTAATTAAAAAAAATTATTTTCAACATCGAAAACTGACGTTAGCACTCCGCTCATGCGAAACCATAAATATATAATCCTTCCACGCTCGCCTACAACCGCACGCACAACCCTATCGCTTAATTAATTAATCATCATCAAGCGCTCGGCGATCGCTACTTTGTTGCTCGAACGGAAGATCGATCCCTCAATGACAATAGCACGACGCTCCTCTTCAATTTCGCCGAACGAGCTCCGCGCGCACAACTATTATCAGCGCTCGCCTCGATTCGATTAATTTGCCGCTCGAAAAAAATAAAGCAACGAGCAAGACGACGTCTCGTTTCATTCACTCGCCTCCCGAGAACAAGGCTGCTCTGCGAAAAATCGCCGCAGAGAGCTCGACCTCACTTCCTCTGATAATGGCTCGCCGACGCGCAATCTGTTTTGTTCTCGGCCTATAGAATATTAATTATAGCCCCGGGGCTGCCAGGGGCTATCGATTAACAATGGGCGAAAAATTCGCGCTCGCGCGATTTTCCTTCGGCGAAGCGCCGACGCGCCACCGGAAGTCGACGTCGACGTCAAATTGAAAGAAACTGACGTCATCGGCGGCGAGATAAGCTGTTGCTCAATAAGCGACGACTTCATTAAGCGAGCAGAAGCTCGGAGATCGGCGTTAGTCAATGAATTCACGTCTTTCATTCGGGATGAGGCTGAGTGATAGGGACTGGGAAAAATAGAGCTTTACGCGCGTGATTCGTTTGTCTTGCGGTTGTTCTTTTATTATCGGCAGTTTGCTTTATGAAATGTGGAATTGCTCGGCGGCTTCGAGACGGCTCATTTGTAAACTATTGCAGAGCGGTTTCGCAATAGCTTTATTGCTATAGATTACTGTAATAATAGAAATAAAAGATATTCAGTAAATAAATCCATTTTTTCGTGAAAAAAGAATGAGCTAAATTTAATTTTGATAGAATTACGAGTTTATTATGTTTTTCAATATATTAAAGATATACGTTTATAGATTAGATAAGAAAGAGAAAAAAGGAAAACAAATTGGTTTAATCATGCAAAATATTAATAACAGTAATCTATACATTTCCGACTCGATTAAAAATAAAAATAAAAAAAAAAACTCAAAACGAATTACTCCCCGGGAAGCAGTTTATTCTTTAAATTACGCGAATCGACTCGAAAAAGTGCTTATTTTGGAGTTTTAGAAAAGCCAAGGGAGGTTAAAAAGTTTCGGAGGGTCAGCCGCGTTTATTGAGAAACAAGTGCGGTCACTCGATTACAGTTTGACTTAGCTCGGAACGTGAATTGCCTGCTTCTCTGCGGCGCGTCGCGGACGATCGAGTTTCCACTTTGCCGGGAGGATGTATCCCTAACGCTGCGAAACCCGAAAAATTCTCAAGGGTGCAGTGCTTTTTTACGCTGCGTCGGGAGATCAGCCGGGCCGCTTTGGTCCTTTGCCTCTTCCCCCTCCGCGCGAAAATGTTGCTCTGCGCTCAAAGCGCCACTTTTATCCCGTGTCGTATAAATAATGGCCTGCGAGGGTGAGACTTTTTTTTTCTATACTTACTTTGTAATCGAATTAGTTTCGGTTTTATCGTTGAATTTGTAAAGTAAGTGTTTGGTTGAACAAATAAGCAGGGCAGAATTAAACATTTTATCATACTGATTCTATTAAAATTAACAAACTAGTTTCAAATTACAATTTTATGCAGTTATAAGTTGTTTAGGAAACACGTTAGCTAATAATATTAAAAATATAAATCGACAGTATCCAAATTACCGCATTCTCCCATTAAAACCAACCCGATCAATCTCCGCATTTCTTGCAAAATAATTCAAGTCCGACTTTGAACCATTAAAAAAAGCGCAAAAAAAGTCACCTCGACTTGGCTTGCGAGCAATCGAGCCAGCATCGCGATTGCGCAATGAAACGTCGCACGCGCGCGGATATATGCAGCCCCGGCCGCGTAATTAACAATAAATAAATCATCATTAATTACCGGCTGATTCGCCGGAGTGATTTAAGGCCCATAAAGCACGAAACGAGCATAATGAAAATCTTATTAACTCTCGCGGCGAATCGCGCAGGAAAAAGTACAGGCGCACAAAAGCGACCGATACACCCGACAGCCCGAAGAGAGAGAGACATGGTAAAGGTACAGAGAAACAAAAAAAAAAACGTCGCATTGTAACGCAGCGTCGCCCAGAGATCTTCCACAACGTCTTCTTCTTCTTCTTCTCCTGCCTCGAGCTCTTCCGTAATTAACTCTCTCGGCGCGCTCTCTATCTCACTCTCGCCCCTGGCCGCTTAATACTTTTAATAAGACAAAGTGCAGCGTGACGAATACATTATATACCGGCTCAGCTTGGCTCCGACTCGCGCAAAGCAGCAGGACGCGCTCGCGCGCGGCAAAGTGCTAATTAAGTACACCGCTCGCGCGCGCCCGCTCGCTCGCTCGAATATTCAACGGCGTTTTTCCGTGGCGCTTTATCGCCGGTTGATCTTGCTAATTAAATAAATAAATTCATGGGAGATCGCGGGGAAGCGCGAGCTGGCTCGCATAGGCGCGGGCCTTTGCGTTTAAGGCGATTTTTTTTTGCTTTTTGTGGGTGTGGAAGGTTTTTCTTTGGTTTGTTGAGATTTTTTTCTACTTGGCGTTGAGTGGTTAAGGGCCTTTAGAGGTTGTATTTTTAATACTGATTGATCTGAATGTGTTTAAATATTTAGTGAAATATCTGATTACTTTAAAACTTATTGGACTTTGGTCAATATTTTTTTTTTTTTCTTGTCAAACATAAAAGTGAGAAGTAAATCAATGTATATACATCGCGAGTAAGATATCACAAAAGCTATTATTGTGAGTCTTAACTTCAATAATTAAGATTAATCTACAAATTAATAAAACCTTGCCCTTTTTATGTTCACACGCTGCCCGCTAAGATTTATTTAATAAGCAAGAATATTTATGAAAATCCGAGTCTCGCCAACTAATATTAACCGCGTTACGTCCTTCAAGTCCTACAGTAGAACACATCTAATTCATGCGCTTTATATAATGAAAACACTATGCTCTTTCTCAACTTTTATCAGATGCGCACTTTAACATAGTTGCAAATTAGCTCACCGCAGGGGGATAATTAAAATACGTAATTGCCGAGTAATTTTCGCTCATGAACACGAAACGTTTCTATTATTAAAGAGAAAAAAATAACACAAACAAGAAACAGTCTCGATATTTCCATCAAAAGTTTTCGCGTCGCAACTGTGACGTCGCGTAACGGTCCGTAAATTTTTGCCGGCCGCCTCTTCGTTTTTGACGTCGCAATAACTCTTTATTATCAGGGAATGTTTTATCGGCGACGCGTGGAATGGGCAATGCTCAAAAGCGACGAAACTCGTAAATCCCGCGCGCTAATTCCAAATATACATATAGGAGCGCGCGGCGAGCGGGGGGAATTTAATCGAGGCATAATCCCATTAAATTTTCCGCGGCGTAAATAACGTAAAAAGAATAAATACAAATGCGGAGGCGAGCGCGAATTCAATAAAAGGCGGTAAGAGGACGGGATAAAGCCGCATGGGCAGGTTTGATGTCTTATTTATTTGGCGCTTACGAATTTATTCTACTGCGAGCCGAGGATGCGGAGTGTAATTTTCGAGATAAATCACTGGCGAATTGCGCACAATGCGCAAAGCGCTGCTTTGTGGCGCTCGCAAGCGCGCGCGCGCTCTGAAAAACTCGAATAAATCATCGTAGAAACGGGTCTAGTTTTTTCCGTGGCCAAGCTGCGGGATATAGCAGCAGTTGAAATCTCGTGAAATTTAAATGAACGAATAAAGAGAAAAAGTGGGCGTTAAGCTAAAAACTGGGATACTCGTTTAGAATACGAAGGGAGGAATGATTCAAGGATGATTGCTTTGTTTTTTATTTACACAATTACATCGCTGATGAATTTCTCGGTGCAATTTAATTTGCGATTGTGATTGGCAGTGAGCGCCGCAATTTTCCGCGTCTCTACTTCTAAAATTATATTTGAAACGCTAGTTTCGTTCGGGATTAAAACGAAAACCTGTCCTGACGGAAATTCGATCTGGTCTCCTTGATACGGCCAATCAATTTGTTTCCAATTTAGCCGAACTCAAACAGCGTAATTTAACTACATTTGATTAACAGTTCCGATATCGACTAATCAGTGAGAATATTCTGGCGTTCCAATTACTGGCCGGTTTTAATATCAGAAGTATTAAAACTTTGCCCGCTATCTTGATGGCTAAAGTTATAAATATTTACGCGCTGAATCGATTGTTGATACAATCAAGAGAATTTCATCCTATATTTATAACAAAAATAAAATAAGGATTAAGCTCATATATTGACTTTTTCATTTAAAGAAATATATTTGTCATTAACATAATATAAATTGTTCATTCAACGATTTTTATCAATAGTTTTCATCAATTTTCATAGCTAACGAACAAATTTCAAAATAAAACTAATTTCCTATTATACTTTTCGGAAAAAAAGATGCTTCTTCACTGGTTCAACAAGTTATTTTCTAGATTAGCGACAATATCGACTAAAACAACAATTTCTTATACTACCCTAATTTCACCTAAAAATTGATATTTAGCTAGTCCAGCTAAAAATATAACTGTCGCAGCCAAGTCGCTTTCTCTGCACCCTCCACCCTCTAAAACCATCTCACCTCCAATCAATCAGCCGCCTATCAGTCTCTATTACACCCCCTCACCCTCGGCATTCAATACCCGCGAACCCTCGCCAAAAATCAGTGTCCAGCTCCTCTCCTCCCTCCTCCTCTGGCTCTAAATCGCCTCGGCGATCCTACGCCACGGCCAGTTTCGCTCGCGCGCGCTCGTGATTTAAAATGACAAGCCGGCCTCTCGTTCCTCCGCTGCTCGCAGAAACACAGCACGCAGCATCCCCGACGCGCTCCCGGGGGTGCAGTGTTTCACGCGGCAGCGCGCTAGGGTAGAGCGATTAAAAAAAAATCAGGCGGCGTAGGGAGAGAGGTTAGACCGCCGGTGGCGATGCGGACTCTCTCTCTCTCGAAATTTATCTGCCCCTAGGTAATAACGACAGATTCCTAATTTCGTGCGGCTCGAGGAGCGATCGACTGGTGAGCCTGGTTTATACAGTGCTCGAAGGATGCTGATGGTAAGTGATGGTTTGGGACTTTTTTTTGATTTTCGAGGTTTTTTGGGTTTGGGGAAGATTGTTTCTTTGGTTTATGTGGTGGGGTGTAGGAAGTTTATGATGGAAGGAGGGTAGAAAAGTTGTTAAGATGAATCAAGGGTGCTAGTTGTGAAAGCTGCTGTTGCGAGTTCAGAGATTGAAAAAAGAGAGCGGGAAGTTTATTTTTATGTCTTTGGAATCGAGTTTTATAAAGTTCAAATGCGCTCTTTATGTCGCGTATTTTATTCTCAAAGTTGAAAAAATACTTCTAGGTTATAAAATTGGGATAACACGATTGGAAAGATTCCGTGTTCTTATTTTTAAAATATAACTTGATTTATATCACCATTAAAAAAAAAAGACACACAATTTTGAATAAAATATTTGTAAACATATAAATTCTAATATGTAACTCTACAACGTATCTACGCACCCATTTAGAAACCACACCGCTCCATCTTCAAATCGCAAAACATTTCATCAACAAAACGCATTTATATTAATCTTGACCAGTCCCCGAACGGCCATTGAAACTCCAAACGCGAGCTCCTCACTCCTTGGCTTATTCATCACTCCTGCTGTCGAAATATTTGCTCGGCCGGCTCTTTATACACTTAGCACACACCGGCACGTGACCATATCTCCGATGATGCGACGTATTTATCGGATCGGCGTGTGCATTTCTTCGCTCCCGAGAAAAGGGGGGGAGAGGGGGAGGATCTCGACGTGAGAGCGGCGAAATTGGGACTCTCCAGGTCCGGTGGCAGCGCGCGGTTGTTTAGAAAGATGATGGATGCTCGGCACGCGTCTATCTCGGTCCACTTCCGAGTCGCTGCGAAGCGCTCGTCATCGTTGCTTGTGAGCGTGTGAAGAGTATTAAGGGGTGTGTGCTATAGTGAAAAGAACGTTTAGAGAGAATTTAGTGGGTTGTAGCAGATTGCTTTCTTTGAGAGTAAAGTGAAGAGCTATGTTATGTGGGTTTGGAATCGTGTGCAGTTTTTAATGTTTCAGGGGATATTGGGTGATCTTCCTTACCGACGTAATATAATTTTTTAAGTCTTTTATCATTTTGCTAAAAAATAATTTGAGCCTGTGCAATAATTTTTTAATTGAATTGATTTGTAAAACACGAAAATCTTGTACCTAAATAAAACGTTAAATATGCCCTATAATTTTAACAATACCTTTTTCTTATTATTAATTTAATAAATATGATTGGTTAAGGCATAGTTATAATCTTATTAGAAACGAAATTTTAAAAATTACACGTAACCAATTAAATTTTTTAATTTTTATGTGGATGTGTATCAAAGATGATAAAATGAAACCTCTTCAAAGGGTTGTCTTAAAAAGTTTGAATTGTACAATAAAAACATAAAAATAGTTACGACTACATTTAATACAATATCTTTTTGAACAAGCGTCGTTTAAAACGAAAGAAAGTAAAAAAGCTACTTTGCACAACTAAGCTTTGTTTCTCACACTACACCTCCCGGCTCACTCGGTAAGTATCGTGGCGTCGATTAATCATGGCTCGCGCGACACTGGCCTATCAAACAATTCATATATCACGAGCGCGACACGGTGAACTAATAGGGAAATGAATTTTCGCGCGCTCAGGCAACGAGATACGATCGCAGCCACCCGAGATACGCGAGCCGTCTTAATCGAAAACTGATGCTAAGCTGCTTTAGAAGTAGGTTCCGTGGGTTTACTATTTTCTAACTTTGCAAATCGCCCCCAATGCGATATCGCGAGCAGGAAAAGCAGGCGAGAATCATTTATCACTTGGATTGAAAGACATTGAAAGGTGATTTTAAAGGAAGTAAGACAGTGTGACGTTTGTATCTTTGGAGTGATGTGATACATTCATTATTATGTATCAATTATTAACCTTGTAATTCAAATCGAATTGCTTTTACTTAAATATCGTGTGTATTACAAACTTTAGTTTAGTATTATTTAAAATCTCGCAGTATATTAAAACTAATCTATGAAATAATTTACCAAATTTAACTTATTTTTTTTTTTTGTATGTATATAATAAATGGAGACATGTAAGATATATACGCCTAAGGGCTTGTTCGACTGACCGCAGGGAGGGATATTGCTCTCACAAATGATCAGTCAAAATCTATGTGCAACTTTTACTAGTTGTTAGTTTGTAAAAACAATGAAAAAATAGCTCCACTGACAGCAAAAGTTTATCACTATTAAAATAAAATAACTCGTTAAATAGATTGACTTACCAGGATGTCAGAAAGATTCGCTTCTTCCGAAGAGTAACTTCCAATAACACTAGTAATAAATATAATTATTTACATAAATCTACGTACATCTGAAATTTGACTTAGTCAATGTTTACTTTATATTATAGTAGAATAGTTGAATTTTTTTACAGATAACGTGTTATTTTTATTCTGTTAGTAGAGAAAATTTAACTATAAATTGTAACTAAACTAGAAGCGTTATGTTTTGACGCATCATTCTTTAAAAAAATATCCTTATTTTAAAGGATTCCAATTAAAAAAAACTCTAATTTCTGAATTTTGCTTTTGGGTATTGCATGATCTCTATTAATAAAATTAGATCAAAGATCTATCCTTTCGGCAACCACTCTTACTTTTATAAAATATTTCAAAAATAAATTCCTTTGAATGAAGAGGACTTTACAAGCAAGCGAACATCATCCAATTCTGATTATTTGATAGGAATAATCATGCAACTCCAACTGATACAAAATTATTGTCCTAATCCAACCCTATTTTGTTTTCCAATCACACAGCCAGCCCTACTATAGTTCTAATAAAATAAAAAGTCACGAATTCCTTATCTCCGAAACTAACCAAAAATTAAGCCGGCAATCCCAATATATAATTTCCATAAAACCATACGCTCACATCTCTATTAGGCAGGGCGCTCACGTATAAATAACCTGTCGGCCAGATATCAGCCTCGTAGCTCTTCCAAGACCGAAAATTTCTCGTATAAATCCCATATAGCCTCGTACATACACGCGCGCTAACAAAAACTCGGCCCTTTCCACCCTTCGCCAAAATATCCGTATATCGTTATTTTATTGCGCGCACTCGCCCCTCTTACTTATATACGTATACACCCGCAGCCAGTTTGCCCCCGTGTACGCGCGGTACATATCGTATTTACAGGGAATAAGAAGAGGGGGGGCCAATGTGGTTTGGCTTCTGTGATTCCTGAAGCCCATAAAGCCGTGTCGAAGAGCAAAAGGGGCGCTACGCGATGCGGGAAAACGTTTTTGGGGCTGGGGAAAACGTCGGAGGAGAGAGAACGAGCGGGGGATGATTTTTTTCGCTCTGATTTATTTATTTGGTGGGTATGGAGGTACGGTGCTGTTCTAATAAGTTTTTAGTGGTGGGGAATTAATTTTACAGGTTTGTCAGAGCAGGTTGCTGTTGTGGAGGGAGTTTAGAATATTGTACGGACTAATTGGGTGGACCGGATTTGTTAATAGTTGAGGTTTGGAATTTGTATGATTATAAAATTTGAAAACTAGATGAAACTATAATATTTTATAAAGGAAAAAATAAAAATTCCAATTAAAACCCTATTTTCTAAATGCAAATTCGAACAATCGTGATTTTTCAATTTTTCCACTAGCAAAAATAATCTGAATTTTGTAAAATTTAATGTTACAAACATTATCAAAAACCTTCCTAAATGAAAAAAAATAGTTTACAATATTGATAAGCTCATAAGTGTATGTACCTCACGTACCCGCAATCTGTATAGAAATAGTCAGGCTGAATAAAAGAACCCCCCCGTGGAGGGCGCTAGCTTTCAGATCGACCTGCTCTCTCTCTCTCTCTCTTTCTCTTTCTTCGTCGCGTCCATCCCACACTATACACACGCACACACAGACACACAGCCCGCAACGGAATTATATTTGGATTACAAGCATTATCGCCCCGGAATAAACTTGACTTTTATGGTTGTCGAATTGCCGGGGGCTTACGGATCGCTCACTTTTCCCTCTGTGACTTTGCGCCCGCTGTTTCGCTGATTCTCGTGTTTCGCTCTGCCTCTGCCCCTGCGCTGCTTCTTCTTCTTCTTCTATCTTCTATATCCTTATCTAGACTTGCTAGTGACGCGCGCTGGCTCTTCTCGATTCCACGAAATTCTTTTATCGCGACGTCGTTGTGATAATTGTGAGTTTTCAGAAACGTTATATTTTAATTAATATTTCGGGAGATATTAATAGGAAGATAGAGCTGCGGCACGGGCGAGTTTCATAATATCGAAATAAAGGGAGAATGATTCAAGAGAAAGATGTGTTGAGTAATATTTTTTTAATTCCGATGCCTGGGAACTGTTTAAAGTTCAATAGTATTTGATTATAGTGCTTTCATTTTAGACACAGTATTAATAGTTTTTTTTTTTTTTGTAGGTGAATTAAACATTAATAACTAAATTTTATAATCGTAAAATAATTTTTTAATCAGCTGATTATAGAAAATTTTTAAAACTGAATAATAAACCGACACTCTTTACATGCTTACAAACAACTGCAATACAATATAATAATGAAGCATTAACAATTAATAATTAATTTAACAAACGAGCGATCGAACATCATGATTGTTTACGTCATCTCAGCACCGGCTACCATACCGATAATCCGATTAAGTAGCCGCCTTACGCAGGCATCTCTCGCACCTCATCGATCGCGTCAACAAACACGCATTCCTCTCTCTCTATCCCCAACTCCCTCTCTCTCTCTCTCCCATACACAGACTCACGTTCATAATTCCAGCTAGTTTATAGCCCGAACGCGGCGGCGAATTAGCCTCTTGGTACACACAGGCCGAGATTAAGATATTTCCAGGCTGAGAAAGAGAGAGGGAGAGAGCGGCAACGCTCACTGACAGCCAAATAAAGAGCAAATAAATTAATACGCTCCTCTCTCTCTCTCTCTCTCTCTCAAGCTGCGGCAGCGGCGGCGAGTTCTCTCGAGGCGAAAGGAAGAGAGCGTTAACTCTCCGTGTGTATCCTCCTTCTTCGGAGAGCGCCCGCGCGTCCCTATTGTGCGTTGGAATTTGTAATTTAGATTGATACGTTATGCCGTTCGCGCGAGCTCGCGCCTCTCCTTTGCGATCTCTCCCTCCTCTCTCTCGCCGCTCTTCTTTTTTTTATGTTCTACTCTCTCGCTCTCTGGTGTGCTTTTGTTGTGGTTTGTACTCTCTTTATTTTTTTTTTTTGTTTTTTTTTTTGGGAGGCAGTTCAGTGGTGTCTCCTCTCTCACGCGAGCGC